>CATIWF010072780.1:0-27319 GCA_949630135.1 Balakata baccata
GGAATTAGTGGATTTACCTCCAGGATGTAAACCATTAGGATCCAAGTGGATTTTCGAAAGGAAAATAAAGGCAGATGGTTCAATTGATAAGTATAAAGCTAGGCTTGTGATTAAAGGTTACAAACAAAAGGAAGGCCTAGATTATTTTGATACTTATTCCCCTGTAACAAAGATCAATTCTATAAGAATGATTATAGCGATTAATTTTGTTATGTAGTGCATTTCTTCTGTATCTTTTAGTTTCCTTGTTAATAGGGAATCTAGATGTTTTTATAGGTCTAACAGGGGTCTTCATCAAAGAGATCCCACTTTGCCTTATTTGTTTGTTTTGTGTTTAGAGGGCTTCTCATCTTTGATTCGCATGGCTGTCTATCAAAATGCTCTTCATGGGGTAGGAGTTACTATAAGAGGTGCAAAGATATCACACATCTTCTTTGTAGGTGATAGCATTATCTTTGCAAGAACCAATACCAGAGAATGATTAATGCTGAAAGAGATCCTCCAGCAATACTCTGATGCTTAAGGACAGGTGATTAATTTTGCAAAGTTCGAAGTTTCTTTTAGTAAAAATGTGGAGTAGAGCATTAGGGACCTTATCAAAAGCACTATTGGAGTTAATGAGGTAGATAGCCATGTCAAATCCTTGGATTATCGGGTATGATTGGTAGATCAAACAAAATCATTTTTAATTTTGTTAAGAAGAAGATCTAAAAGAAAATTAAAGGACGGAAAGAAAAAATTCTCTCAATTTTAGTTAAAGAGATTTTGATCAAGTTTATAGCTCAATCTATTCCTATATATTTAATAAGCTACTTTGCCCTTCCTAAGACCTGATGTGAGGAGATTAAAAGTATGCTAAGTAGATTTTGGTGAAGAAAATCTATTGGGCTAGATAAGACTTTTTATGTGAATCTAAAAAGGAGGGTGACATATTTAATATAGCCCTTCTTGCAAAACAAATTTGGAGGCTTATCCAAGCTCCTAACTCCCTCTGTGCTCAAATTCTGAAAGCAAAATACTATCCCAGATTAGAGCTCCTTAATTCCAAAGATGACTATAAACCAAGCTACTACTGGAATAGCATTCAAGAGGCAAAATATGTTATTCAAAAAGGCTCATGTTGGAGAATTGGAAATAGAAATAGAGTTAGAATTTGGCTTGATAATTGAATTTCTGATTGTCCCTCAAAGTGACCTTTGGTTCCTAAGGACCTCCCTATTGATGCTTAGATGAGTTGTCTATTTAATGCTGATCATAAAAGCTGGAATAGGTCCCTCATTGAGAGTACTTTCCTCTCTTTTGAAGCTGCTGATATTTAGCAAATCCCACTAAGTCAAAGAAATTCTAAAGATGTTTTGTTTTGGCCGGGTGAGAAAAGAGGCTTTTACTTAGTTAGATCGGGTTACCACTATGCTCGGTCCCTAAAAATTGAACCCTTCTCTCCCTAGCATTTCAGGGTCTAACTGCTTCAATTGGAAATCTAAATGGAATTGTGCAGTTCCTCCTAAGATCTGCCATTTTTGCTGGAGGTAAGTATTTGATAGACTTCCCACTCTTGCCACACTCAATCTTAGAGGAGTGAAGTGTGAAACCAAATGCCTTCGATGCAAAGGGGATAAAGAAAGTGCATTCCACATTTTTGTTGAGTACTCATGGGTTAAATCGGTATGGTTTGGTAGTGGATTGTGTATTAAAAGTGGGAGCATGCCTGTTTCATCTATGGCTAAGTAGTTTCGTTATTTCTATAAGTTTATGGATCAATTTCAATGTACTCTACTTTGTTTCATCCTTTGGGAAGTGTGGAATGATAGAAACCGCTTGATCCATATTAATAGGTGTAAAGAGCCGTTGCAGGTTATTAAATTTGCAAAAGATTATTGCACTGAATTTTTTCAATCTATTCAAGTAAACAATAGTGAGGGGGACTTTTCCCCTTGAGTCTTGGGTTCCTCCTCCTCTGGGGTTGTTCAAATTAAATGTTGATGCTATGGTTAAATTAGATCACAATGTAGCTAGCCTCGGCTTTGTTCAGCGTGATAGTGGCAATAATGTCCTTATGTCTAGAGGAAAGTTGATTTGAGACATGTCTTCCATTGAATTAGCTGAAGCTTATACTATCCTTTTTAGGTTGTCTTCAATTTGCGAAACAGATTTCTGCTTAATAGTTGTTGAATCGGATGCCATGACTTTGATCCATGCTTTTCATTCTCCAGAAACCAGAAATTATGTCTTTTGAGTCCTTATTGATGATATTTTAGATTTTGTGTCTTGTTTTTAAGCGTTGTATTTTGTTTTTGTTAAGCAAGTCTGTCCATTTTATTGCAAATTGGGCGTTGTCTTTATCTGAACCTCAGGTTTTAATGGAGGACGTTCCTTCCCAAGCTGTGTCTTTTGTAAGGCTGGATGCCGATTCCTTTTCTTGTTAATAAAGTTTTTTTTTTCCTTAAAAAAAATTAAAAATTACCCTAAAGTAGCTGCATTGTCTTCTTCTTCTTCCTTACTTTTAAGGCCACCCACTTTAGTGCCTAAAATATAGATATCATTTTCTTCTCTCATCCTGTTTCCATCTTGCTATCAAATATACAGCCCTAATTTCCTATTTTCTCTCCTTTCCTCTTCTCATTCTTGCCTTCTCCTATTAAAAATATTTCTCCTATGTTTTCAGTTTTTGTCTTCTCTTATAAATTTCATTGCATCTTGTTTCAAATCTAGACTCTGCCTTTATCAATTCTTCAGATAATTAGTTATCGTCTCAATTTTTTTCTTTATTTTCAATGCTCTGTGTTTTCCTAGAGCAAACTTTCTATTGAAAATTGATTATTGCTGTTGTTGAAAAAAATTGTGATTATGAGCCATTTTGAGAGGATTATTCAGGTGGGTCCCACAACTCGGTTTTGGGAGAAAGACCTGAATATATGTTCCTTGACATGAGGACTATGAATTAATGTATTCATGTATTCATATGCTCAAAATGAAAAAAATGTGTGAATAGAAATTGAAGCTCAAAGTAAGCTCCTTAGTAAGGAGATTTAAAGGTGAAAAGTGTGGGAGTTTGTCCCACATCACTAAGAATTGAAGTTGGACTTGTATTTATATATTAAAATGTATTCTTACATGGGTAAGAAAAGTAGAATGGAATGCTCTCTCTCGCACGCTCAGGCGCAGGGGGTGCAAATCCATGGTTTGGGATGGGCCAATGCGTAGGTGCGCGACGTGCGTACACGAATGTCGGCCAAAAATTTCATAGTCCTTAACAAGGTCAATTTTTACAAATTATTTTTTATTTCTGGAAAATTTGGCAACACTCCCGTATTGATCCACACGACTGGCAGTCTGCCACGCCTATGTGGATCCACACGGTCGTATGGATTCAACACTCCTGTGTGGATCCACACGGCTAGTCCATTGACACGCCTGTGTGGATCCACACGAACGTATCGTTGTGCCTAAGGATGAGCAAGGCAGATCCACACTCCCATGTGGATCCACACACTCGTGTGGATTCTGTTCCAAAATGGACTTTTGAGCTTCATGTCTTTTGGAATGTCAATTTATGATGTTTCAAATATTAATTTCACCATTATTTGAGAGTTACAAAGATATTATTGGCAGCCTTTAAAGGAAATTAATCACAATTAATTCTATGTCTCCTCCATCTAGTATAAATAGGTGGTTTAGACTTGAATTTTTAATAGTTTTTTGAAGAGTTTACTTCTTCTTGAAGAGTTCTTTCTTTCTTCTCTTTTTTCTTCTCAAGCGATAGAAGGTGTGACAAGTTAAAAGTTCGTTGTAAGTAGGTGTTGTTTTTTCAACAACTATTTAGAATCTGTTGTATCATGGGAGACAAACATCGGTTGTGCTAAACACCAATGTAGGAGGCGAATTTGTCTTAAGGAAACTGTGTGCTATATAGGCATTAGATTTGCGTAACATAATATTCTTCTAAAATTTTTTAGAAAGAGTAAAATTATTCTCCTTGAATTTAGAGAAAAATTGTAATCTCTTATTTCTTTTACAGTAGAATTTTTCTATTTTTATTTCTTTTATAGTTTTTACCCTTATTTGTTTATAAATTTTCACATAAAATCTTATTTACTTCATTTTTTTTATTAGAAACACTTTTCTGATTTTAGATTTTTTATGTAAAAATTTTTTATTGTAATTTAATAATCTATATATATATATAACGTGTCAAATGTTACAGTTCTTTTAACAGTATTCATCCAAATTTGCCCCTAAAAAGAACGACGTTGCATCCTACCAAAAATCTAACCTTTTCCTTCAACTTCTTTTCACAGAAATCTTTTTTTTTTTTCTTTTTACAGAGTTCCACTATATATTTTTTTTCTTTTCACAATTTTTTTGCTATATTCACCCTTTACTTCCAAAAATCTAACTTTTCATTCAATTTCTTTTTACAGAATTCCTATTTATTTTTCTTTACTTTTTACAGAGTTCCACTTTATTTTTCTTTTCACAATTTGTTTGCTTTATTAACCCTTTACTTCCAAAAATCTAACTTTTTTCTTCAACTAGCTTGCCAAAAAGTGGCCAAAATATCCTTAGAGCAAAATTGCATCGTTTCTTTTTTCCAGCTTAGGACAAAACAACGCGTTTTGTCTCTATAACACCCACCCGTAAAAACCAAAAGTTTTTTCATTTATTAAAGGATTTAGTGGCATATTTTTGGGGTCACCAACAATCATATAAAGCAAAATTTGTTATAAAGATTTGGCCATAACGTGACTATTCTTTAACCATATCTTCAACAATTTTATGCCTAAAAGTAGGCTTCACATTTAAGTATCTGAAGGCACAAGTGAGAAGCAACAAAAGGGGGCTCTACAAGGGAAAAATAATAAAGAGATATATTGTACTAAAAAAATAGAGAGATAGAGAGGATGAAGAAAGAAAGAGAAAAAAAATAGTAATATTCTCCTAATTTTTTTTAGAAAGAGTAAAATTATTATCCCTTTGAATTTAAAGAAAAATTGTAATATCTTATTTCTTTTATAGTAGAATTTTTCTATTCTATTTTTACTTGTAGTTTTTACCCTTATGTTAAAAAATTTTCACATAATGCATGTGTTTTATGTGCATGACATATATAAAATAAATATGTCCAAATGAAATGTGTGTAATAATGCATGTGGAAAAATTGAGGGTGTTACAATTCTCCTGCCCTCTTAAAAATTTTGTACTCGAAATTCTATACTTGGGACAAGTGTGGATATTGTCTTTTCATATTCTTTTATGTTTCTTATATTGCCTCTTCCTATGAATGGTTTCTTCACAAAATTTTAACTATTGGTATTTCTCAGTTTCTCAGCTGTTTTATCTTGTATCCACTGATTTCTACATGTTCTTCTATATAACTCATGTCATCTGCAATCTCAATGATTTGATCTTTAAGTATATGTGTGGGGTCTGATCTGTATCTTCTTATCATACTAACATGAAACACATTATGAATATGTGCCATATCTGGTGGTAAAGCCAACTTGTATGCCAATAGACTAACCTTTTTAAGAATTTCATAAGATTCTATGTATCTTGGACTCAGTTTTCCCTTCTTACCAAAACGGATTACTCTTTTCCATTGTGACACTCGAAGAAATACCTTTACACCTACCTCATATTTCATTTCCCTTCTGTAATGATCAACGTAACTCTTTTGTCTATCTTATGCTGCCTTGAGTTTGATTTTGACTATCTTGATCTTGTCTACTATATCCTGCATCATTTCTGGTCCTTCAATTGCTCGTGGACCTTCTTCATCCCAAATAATTGTGCTTCTACATTTTCTGCCATACAGTGCTTTATATGTGCCATCTGGATACTGTTGTGGTATTGATTATTGTATGCAAACTCTATTAACGCCACATATTCATCCTAAAACCCTCTGAATTCCATAACACATGCCCTAAGCATATCCTCCAATGTCTGTATAGTTCTCTCTGACTATCCATCAGTCTGTAGGGTCTGATCTATATCTTCTTATCATACTAACATGAAACACATTATGAATATGTGCCATATTTGGTGGTAAAGCAAACTCGTATGCCAATGGACCAACCTTTTCATGAATTTCATAAGATCTTATATATCTTGGACTTGCCCTTCTTGCCAAAGCAGATTACTCCTTTCCATGGTGACACTCGAAGAAATATCTTTTTACCTACCTCATATTCCATGTCCCTTCTGTAATGATCAATATAGCTCTTTTGTCTATCTTATGCTGCCTTGAGTTTGATTTTGACTATCTTGATCTTGTCTACTGTATCCTATACCATTTATGGTCCTTTAATTGTTCGTGCACTTTCTTCATCCTAATTAATTGGGCTTCTACACTTTCTGCCATACAGTGCTTCATATGGTGCCATTTGGATACTGTTGTGATATTGATTATTGTATGTGAACTCTATTAACGCCACATATTTATCCTAAGACTCTCTAAATTCCATAACACATGCCCTTAGCATATCCTCCAATGTCTGTATAGTTCTCTCTAACTGTCCATTAGTCTGTGGGTGAAATGCTGTGCTAAAATTCAATTATGTTCCCAATGCATTTTGTAAACTCATCCAAAATTATGAAGTGAATTGTGGATCTCTATCAGACACACTGGATAATGGAATGCCGTGTAATATTACTTTCCCATTCACATACAATTTTGCTAAACTATCAAGTGTACTCCCCCTATCTAATAGGTAGAAAATGTGCTGACTTGGTTAATCTGTCAATAATTACCCGTATAATATCATTTTTCTGTATAGTTCTCAGCAAACCATGAACAAAGTCCATCGTTATTTTCTCTCATTTTCATTCTGGCACTGTTAATGGATGTAGTTTACCAGTTGGAGCTTGTTGTTCTACTTTAATTTGTTGACATGTTAGGCAATTAGAAATATATTTTACTATGTCTTTCTTCATCATTGGCCACCAATAATGAGATCTCAAAATGTGATACATCTCCATCATCACTGGATGCATTGCATATGGTGCATTATGTGCCTCTTCCATTATTTCTTGGCACAGGTTATCAATATTTGGAACACACATACGTAATGTATCATTCTGCAAATGGAAGTCATTGCTTTTTTCCTGCTTTGCCATTTCAATTTTCTCATACAATTGAGGATCTCTACCCTGTGCTTCTTTGATTCTATCTCTTAGTATAGGTCCAACTTGAAGGGTTGCAATCAGTGACCCATGATCAGACATATTTAACTCAATATTCATAGACTAAAGTTGAATCAAATATGGAAGAGAGGATTCTTGTAAGTGAGCTATACTGCTGTTGGATTTCTTACTTAATGCATTTGCCCTTACATTTTCCTTCCTTGGATGGTATTCAATTGTGTTGTCATAATTTAATAGCTTTAACCATCGCCTTTGTCTCATGTTTAATTCTTTTTATCTTAGTAGATAACTCAAACTCTTGTGGTTTTCGAAGAACTGGAATGTCTCGCCATACCAATGATGCCTCTAAATTTTCAATGCAAACACAACTACAGCCAATTCTAGATCATGCACTGGATATGATATTTCATGTGGTCTCAACTATCTGGGTGCATAATCTATCACTTTACCATGTTGCATTAATACACATCCTAAGCCTTGGTGTGAAGCATCACTATATACTGTAAACCCTTATGTGCCTGTAGAAATAGCTAACACTGGTGCATAAGTTAGCCTATATTTTATTTCTTCAAAACTACTTTGACACTTTAGAGTCCATTTGAATGACACATTCTTTCTCAGCAATTTAGTTAAAGGGCTGGCAATCAGTGAAAATCCATGAACAAATTTGTGATAATACCCAGCTAAACCCAGAAAACTACATATCTATGTAACATTTTTAGGAGCTTTCCAATTTACTATAGTCTCTATTTTCTTTAGATCTACCTCTATGCCTTTGCCTAATACCATATGGTCTAACCAAATTCACATTTACTCAGTTTAGCATATAATTGTTTCTTACTCAAAGTTTGCGGCATAATCCTCAAATGTTGTTCATGTTCCTTCTTATCCTTTGAATACACCAATATGTTATCAATAAATACTATGACAAACTTATCCAGATATGGTTGAAGGACTTTATTCATTAGTGTTATAAATGCAGTTAGAGCATTAGTCAACCTAAATGGCATGACTAAAAATTCATAGTGTCCATACCTAGTTTGAAAAGCAGTCTTTGGAACATCTACCTTTGCTACCTCTAGCTGATAATAGTCCGATTTCAAGTCAATTTTGGAAAATACTCGGGCTCCCTGCAACTGGTCAAACAAATCATCTATTTTAGGTAGTGGATATTTGTTATTAACTGTGATTTTATTCAGCTGTCTATAGTCAATGCACAATCTCATGGTACCATCTTTCTTTTTGACAAAGAGCACTGGAACTCCCCATGGTGACACACTAGGTCTGATGAACCCCTTGTCAAGTAATTCCTGCAATTGATTCTTTAATTCTTTCAACTCAACCGGGGCCATTCTGTAGGGTGGTATTGATATTGGTGCTGCTCCTGGTAGTAAGTCAATAGTGAACTCTATCTCTCTAACGGGTGGTAATCTAGGTAGATCATCTGAAAATACATCTGGAAATTCATTCACCACTAGTATATTTTCAAGTAAACTATTGGTGATTCTGGTGTTAATCACATGTGCCAAATATACCTCACATCCACCTTTGATCATTCTAAATACCTTTACAGCTGATACTAAATATGCAAGTACAAGTTTTCTTTCAGCCATAAACACAACTCTTGGATAGTTTAGATATTCTAGAATTACTTCTTTAATAAAAGAATTCACTATTGCATAATGCTTAATTAGCTAGTCCATTTCCAGTATCACATCAAATTCATGTAGTGGCAATAAGATCAAATCAGCTTGTAACTTGGCTTGATCAATGCATATTAAACAATCATAACATACATCGTTCACAGCTACTATTATTCCCAGTAGAGTTCTCATATTTACATCAATTCCCAAGGGTTTATGCTTTTGATGCAGTTTAGATGCCATATGTGATGAAATAAATAAATGCATGGAACTTGGGTCTATCAATACATATGTTGGTACATCATATGTAAAAATATTACTAGTGACAAATTTTAGAGCATCATCTACCTCTTGTCTAGTCATGGTAAAGACTCTAGCCTGTATGGGAGGTTTGGAACTTTGACCCTTAGATCTGGTCACATCTCTACTTGTTACATCAGTCCTGCCTCTGCCTCTACCATATGCCCCACTAATATTACCCACTCTGGGTGCCTCAACTGTGGTCTTTGATATCCCTATACTTTTGCTAGTCTAGATCTCTGTGGACTCTATACATATGATCTAATGAACCATAGAAATAACATGCTCTTGTGAGCATTCTGCATTCACCAGTATGATGTCTCCCACAATGAATACAGGTAGGCCTTTGCTCTATATATTGACTCTATCCTCTGTTGGAATAAAATGAAGTTGCAACACGACCTCTCAGGCTTGAGTATGCACCCTTATTACTAAACTGTGATGGTAAAAATCTACCCCTTTTTTCCTGTCTTCTACTAGAGTCTGTAGGAAATTCTTTTGTGGCCTTTTTAGATTGTTGTTTCGCTGCTTCTTTCATTAACCTTTCTACCCTTATTGTTGCAGACTTGAGTCTGGTATAATTACAGGGATTAGTGGCTGTGATTCTATTCTTGATCTCATATCTAAGGCCTTCTTCAAATTTTCTACATTTCTCTTTCAGTAAAGACCATAAAAGTGGCATAGTGGGAGAGTTTATTGAATTGCACTTTATATGTGGCTACTGTCATGTTTTCATGCTTTAGATTCAAGAACTCCCTTCTCTTCTCATCTTTGTACACATTTGGTATATAATTCTTTTAAAATTCCCTAAGAAAGTCATCCCAAGTCAGAATAGGAGGTTGTATATCACTGCCAGGAACTATCTCCCACCAGTCATATGTATTACCCTAAAGTATAGATACTGCATAATCAAAATTTTCATCTAGAGTACACTTTATCATATTTAATACTCTTTGTGTTCTCTTGAGCCAGGTCTCAGCCTCTGTTGGATGAATGGTGCCATAAAAATCAACTGCACCCTGTTTCCTTAGCTTGTCATAATGTCTTTCCCTTTGCTTTTCTGGCCCCTGTATTTCCTACTCTAGGTTCTCATAGGGTATCTCTGCATGTGATGATTGGGATGTATGTACTGGAGCCCTAGCTCCTAGTGCAGGTTGATCTCTATGTGGGTGATGAGATGCCTCATACGAATGATATTCGACTTGCCTCTCTCTCCCTGGTGAATTGTGTCCTACTATGGCCTTATAACACATGAAATTAATTTCATGTCACTTGACAATGTTCAAGACATATGATGCACATGTTATCATGTTGTTATGCATATTTCCAAAGAATATATCTCTGCTCTAATACCAAACTAAAATGTAACATCTTATACATATAGATATCACATATACTTTTATCATGTCATCATGTATTGCATAGTAATAAGACAAGATCTTGTTTATAGTGAGGGGAATATATATATATATATATATATATATATATATATATATTCACTTCATTTATACATATGTAGACATATAGTTCAAAACATAGAAAACATGTCCTTATACATATATGAAATGCATGAAGAGAGATTGGTAAGGCTCTGCCAGTGACCTGTGTTTCATATTTCCTATGTAATATGCACCTCCAAAATGAGCTAACTACTCTTCTCTACCTGAAAAATATGCAATTTGGTGAGTTGTGACTCAATAAGAATAACCATCAAAAGATTTTAAAGTACCAAGCAATTCACAATTACAAAGTAATAATCACTATTCATACGCATTTTATATGTCATTCTATTTATCAATATCATAAGAATATAAATAATATTAAATCATGAAAATATTTCAGTTACTTATGCTTTGTCATTTTCGTATTGTTATGACCATGCTAAACAGACAATACATCCGGTTTCCATGTAAACATTTGCCATGTGAACATTTGTATTTGCTAACTAGCTTAATCATTTGTAAGATTTGCACATTTATTAGGCCATTGGCCTTTTATTTTGCTTTTGAACATTTGTATAGGTCATAGGCCTTTTCTTTTGCTTACAATGTCATTTAGCTAGTCATAATGCCTATTAAGTCTATATGCATATACATTTGCAACAATCTTTGCTTAACCATTGTATTTAAGTCATCCATTACTTTTTCATATCATAATCATACCATAGTAATCATATAATTCATATAACAGCAAGTCAAGTTACATTGCACATAGTGTAGCACATAACAATCACACATACCAGAGAAATTGTTTGATAATTAAACTCACCTTATGTTTGGTTTCCAACTTTTAACTTATTTCTCTCACTTCCTTAGGGGTCTCCAATATGTTGTATGCCTAATTGAATGTATAATTGGTCAATTGGTAGCTAAATAAACTTAGTAAAACTTAAACAAGTTGAAATATGTATAATTTGGGCCACAAACTAGGTTTACCATTTTGGTAGTGTAACCATTATTAGTTGAGCAGCTTATAACCTTTTCTATACTAGTACAATTTGTATGATTCTTATTTCTAATTAAATATAACATGTAATTCTATAACATATTACAAATTCAGAGCAAATAGGGGATTGTGTAATTTTGGGTACAATTTCTATTCATATTCTGTTTTCTACCCTATTTCTGCCCTTAGGCAGTTTTAGGACACTAATTTTGGTCAATTATATCTTTCAACGTGTAAGTAAAATTTTTATGAAACTTTGTAAGAACATATATATGTTAAAAGGTAACATTTTTTATGTTGACAACTTTATCCATTCTGCCTCTAAAGTCCTTAAATGGGAGGGTACTTATAACTGGTTAAGAACATGATTGGCATCCGAACCAATATGATTTGTGAATGCCATATCTCACATAATACATAACGTATTGAGATGATATTTATGCCAAAATTTAGATAAGAATATACCTATAATTGATATGTGTTAACAATTTATAGATTATATTTATAAGAAGCTCAAAATGGGCAAATAATTGGCTAGACCTACTCAGGGCACTAAGCAGACAGCTCAACCTATGGAATAGACATGATTCCATTCACCATACCTCAACATCTACTAAGAATATGATCACTAAATTTATTATAAAGCTAGATAACATAGAAGACTACAACTTTTATATTTTGATTTTCTCAATTACAGACTCTATAATATAGAAAAAGAAAAACTGTAGGTGATTCAACTAGGGTTCTTACCCAAACTTGTTTCAGTAATATGCCAATATCTTTTTATATACACTGAATACCAAAAAATATTTTTATAGAACCATAAACCTAAGACAATTACCTACAAGTTTTATGTTTTGTGTTTTTTTAAATTCCATTTCTAACATAGAGAAAACGAAGCCTCAACTTTCTGGTCAGAAACAGAATTCCATATTTGTTGAGCCAAACTCTCTATTCAAAAATTAGAAAGGCAAGAATAAATCACTAACTTACCTATGATTAACTTTGCTTTGATTCTTTCTGGGACTTTTATGGAGGATGAAAAGATGAAGAAAGTGTTTTGGTGATAATGGAGAATGGGAATGGAGCAGGGAGAAGTATGTAGAATAGGGATGAGGCACAATCGAATAAGCCTTTTTGTCCCTTTATTATTATTATTATTATTATTATTATTATTATTATTATCATCTCTTGTAGCTAGTCAATGTCAAAAGTACTATATAATCAAGTAGTTTAATTTAATTAATTTAACTATGTCAAATTCTATTTATTTTGATTTAATCATTTTATGTCATTTAATTCCTAATACCTCGTCATCTTTATTTAATTTATAACTTGACACATGCGACTTACTCCTATTGCAATAAACCGACACATAGCAAGTTTACATTGTGAACATATTCAAACTAAAATCCATATGTATGCATATGTTTCATGTGAATGACATATACAAAATGAATATGTCCAAATGAAATGCATGTAATAATGCATGTGGGAAAGTCGAGGGTGTTATAGTTTATATCATAGATTTCATTAATAAATTTAAGATATGATCAATTCGTAATATAATTGACATTAATAAATGTAAATGTCTTTTATTCGTATGAAATGAATTTGTACAATAAGTATTAAAGGTGATTGTCTTCAGAGTACTTATCTAACAATATATTCTTAATGAAGTATTTAATTGAGAAGCTACACCTGGACACGGTTAGGAGCTGTCTTCATCATCTTCATTTCCTATATCAGCTAACGTAGAAGCTGAGCTAGAAGTTGCAGTTGAGTTGGTAGCATTGAAACTTGGCTTGTTACTCAATATGATATTTTTAGAAAATTTTATATATACCGCTTTAATCCTAGTTCAATGTTAAACTTTAATCCGCTACCTTTAACTTTGCTTCCTATACATCAGTGGGCTAAAAGGGTTAGATTCACTTGTTGCAAATTTTTTTATATATGCCTAGATAGTTATCCTTGTTTGCTCGTTTCAAGTCTAGAAATCCTTTCTCGTCTGCTATACTATGTAACATGGACATGGACATAAAAATGGATACTAAAAAATGACATTTATAAAAATTATATGACATAGATATATTTAAAAAAATGTACAAATATTAAAAATATAGAAGTGAATTTATAATAATTATGTTCAAGAAATATAAATGCAAGATATTATTTTCATATAAAATTAAACAAAAATGACATATAATTAAATATATTAAACAATGATTAGTGTAAAGAAAAAATATGTTTTTAACTTAATAAATGTGTTTTTAATTCTTATAAAATAATAAAATGCACCTAGAACATTTTGTGTCGGTGTCTAGTGAATGTCAATATTGAAATCATATTAGAAACACAACATATTATACAATTGGAGTATCTCTGCTTCATAGTTGCTATATGTAAGGTTATTATTTTGTATTATTTATAACAAATGATATTAACCTTAACTAGTCCCTACAAATGTTAAGAGATGTTTATATATACCTAAACAATGAAGTGTGTGTGTGTGTGTATTGAATTGAGTTCGTATAACTTGTTTAATTTACCAAGTCAAATTACAATAATATTGTTGGAGTTTGCTCATGTATCACATACAAGATAGCACAACGGAAATTAAAATTTTTACAAACTCTATACCAATGGAACAACCTATGTAGCCATATTTAATTAAAGAGAAAATTACTATTTACCCTATGTAGTTTAATATAATACATTAGTATCCCCTAAGGTTTGAAAATTATAAAATTTACCCAATATGATTTGACATAATATACTAGTATCATCTAAAGTTTGAAAATTATACTATTTATCCTATGAAGTTTTTACATATTGCACTTGTATCTCTCTATAAGTTTGATTTATTGTACTAGTATCCCATGAGTAAAAAAGAATATTCTTTCTTACGAGTATATTATGTCAAACGACATGGAGTAAATAGTATAATTTGCAAACCTTGAGGGGTATTAGTGTGTCATGTCAAACCACAGGAGGCAAATTGTATAATTTTCAAACCTCAAGGGGTACTAGTATATTATGTTAAACTACAAGAAGTAAATACTAATTTTTTCTTATTAAACTATCTAATAGTTTGAAGATCATTACCTTTAAAACTAAGTCTTGCTCCTTTGTTCTTCAACTTATTAGGTTGTAGCAAACTACAGTAATCCACATGAATCAACTCTAATAAAAATTCACACGAAGAAGAAGAAAACGCTTTAGGTATGGCTTGATTAAGCAATCTATGCCAGTAGATTGATTAATCTCTTAGAGAGAAGTTCAAGAAACCATTTCTAATGTTCAAGGTGTGCGAAAAATGGTCTCTGAACTGGCCATTATGTGCCGAAAAGTCTAGCACAATGTGGGGAATGGTTACCCACATTGTAAGGGTCCAAAATAATTTGAATTCTTTAAAACAACCTTGATACGCAATCACAAATTGCCCTTATCAAGCAGTTTCCACTCTGGAAACCATTTTCCTAACAAGAAAAAATGCCACTTCTAGTCCAGTAGCTTTTGCAGAAAGCAAACAGGACTTTCCTACTCAGGACAAAAGTGCGCTCGCGAATATTCCCTCTCAAGAATGTGCCTGGACCTAGTTTTCTCTCTCAGTCTTGGATCCAATCCAAAATCTCATTTTACTTCTTCTTCATACATTCAATGCGTATGCCCCATTAGGTTTCAAGTTATATTGGCCACTCAGATCAATCTCGAGTAGATTATGAGCGGTATTTAACAACACATATAACTCCTAATTGATTGGAAAGTCGGTGGTTTGTCTTCAACTTTTCCATGGATAATTATCTATGAAATTCGTACTTTCACCATTCTATACCCCACTCAGTTCAAAGCATGAACTCGGTATCAGCTCTTACTAGGTTAACTACATCACATCTAGTCCAAGTGATGTTAGATTTTTTCCTTAAGACTTGTTACTCTAATTAGATATGTCACTGAAGACTATCTTCATGACATGTCCGCTCCAGTAAAAGCCTCCCAAGTAATGATCTTGATAAAGACGTGGGTATATACTCCTTCTACCAAGAGTGGTGAATCCTTTGTTGGCTACTCAACTACCTTCGAATACCTCAAATTGTACCCAATCACTACCCTATAAGTGACCTCTCCTAAGGCAATAAGGAATGAAGTCAAAGTACATAATCAATATCCAAGATAACCTTAAGTATCTCAAATCTAAGGATATTTGCATCATTGTTATGATGATACTATCACTAATATAGAATAAAGAATCTATGTGATGGTCTCATAGTATATCTAAAATGTACTTATCTATTATAGTAAGAATCCACATGTTAACTTTAAATATATCATGTTTACATATTATGAGATCTATTGCTTGATCCAATCAAGAAGTATAATATGTGCCAGTCTGTGCAAATCAAAAATATCATGTCTTGTTGATTCTATGATGAGGGATAATTTAGATAAAAACATAATTGCACATAACAGGAATCTCAATATTATGATCACATCATGATTTTCTTCATACTATGTATTGCCTTTAAAGCACCTTTTTAACAATCTCCCACTTGCACTAAAGCTAATTGCCTTTGTATTTAATACCATAGGTGAGTACATGAGAATTGTACTTCTTTTGGGGTAATTGCTTAGTAAGTAGATCATCAATATTCTTATTAGTGGGCACTCTTTCTATTTTTACATCACCTCTACCTATAATCTCTCTAATTAGATGGTAGTGTCTGAGCATATGTTATTTGGATAGACAAACATATCATATACATCTAAAGGCTACAAAATTATAAAATTTTAATCCCAAACCATGAATCGCCTTATGTTCATATAACTAGTTAATCCTAACTAAGGTTGAAGATGATTACTTTTAAACTTCAAAGCTTATTCTTCGATTCACCTTACTAGGTTGACGCAAACCACAGTAATTTTTGTTGGATTACCTCTAATAGAAGTCCACGTGAGGGCACGAAGAAGAAAACCTTCAAGGGAAGGGGTAGGCAATAATCTCTTATGCTAGTAAGAGAGAATTGACCATTTAGAGAGGAGAATGAATTAACTCTTTAATTTTGTAAGTTATAATAGTCCTTTCTATCTCAAAAGAGGTTATTTATAGTCCCTTAAGAAATTAATGTTCAAACCCATGATTTAAGATTCCTAATTAGATTAAGTTTTTTATTAGACAAAAATTACGATCGAGAAACACTTTTCGTGCTTGCGATTTAGTCATAATCGTGAGGTTCCTAATCATGAACTTTTTTCCCAATTGGGACCAAATGTGTTTTTAGTCTAGTGCCTTTTCCAGCTTAGGAGTGGGACAATCTCACTTGGGGCAAAAGTACGATTTTGAAAAGACTATTCATGATAATGAAACCATTTGTGCTCGCAAATATATCTCTCCTACTCACGATTTTGCCTAGACTTAGTTTCTGTCTCTTAATTTGGAAGCTAGCATCCATATACCCGCTTACCTCAAGGTCTCCATTTCTATAAACTAAGAATACATCCTTAGTCCTTTTTAATTACTTAAGGATATTCTTGATAGCTACCTAATGACCCTCACCAGGATTTGACTGGTATCTGTTTGTGACACTTAAAGCATATTATACATCGAGTCTAGTACATATCATAGCATACATAATTGATCCTATAAGGAAAATGACTGCACTCCTACTAATCTTCTTATATACACAAGGTTCATCCGGATTTTATGAGAAACTAAACTCTTTGATTGTCTCATCAAATTAGATGTTCTAACTCCTGAAAGCTTACTTCAATCCATAAATGGATTTATGAAGCTTGCATACCATTTCACCCTTTTTAGATGTCAAGCCCTCTGATTGTGTTGTGTACACATCCTCAATCATGTTTTCATTAAGAAAAGCCATCTTCACGTCTATTTACCATATCTTATAATTGTAATGAGCAGCAATGGCTAGGAGTATCCTTACGAATTTAAGCATAGCTACTAGACTAAAAGTCTCATCATAGTCAATTCCTTGTATTTAACGATAACCCTTAGCTACTAGCCAAGCTTTATGGGTAACCACATTATCCTTCATGTCTTTTTTTTTCTTGAAAATCCATTTGCATCCTCTGGGCTTTATCCCTTTAAGTGGGCCAAACAAGGTCCACACCTTGTTTTCATACATGAAATCCATTTCTGATCTCATTGCCTTTAGCAATGTATCAGATTCTGAACTCTTCAGAACTTCTTCATAGGTAGTAGGCTCTTCATCCTCTATGAGCAAGATATCATACTAATTGCTTATGAGAAATCCATATCTCTTAGGAGTAGAAAATATTCTACTAGATTTATGAAGATCTTGTGTATCAAAAGGTATAGTTATTAATTCATCTCCATGAGTAATAGGCTCGGGTTTAGGCTAGAGCATCTTAAACCTCTTCAAGTTCAATCTTGCTCCACTATCTCCTTAAGAACAAACTTTTTCTCTAAGAAGGTAGCATGTTTTGAAACAAATACCATTTGTTCCAAATGATTGTAGAACTGATATCTAATCATTTCTTTAGGATATCCTACAAACAAACATCGGTTAGATTTAGCTTCTAGCTTGTTTGAAATTATTTGCTTCACATAAGCTGGACAACCCTATATTTTTATGTGAGAAAGTATAGGCTCTTGCCTTTTCATATCTCATATGGAGTAGTATCAATTGTCTTGGAAGGGACTTTATTTAATATATAAGCGGTAGTCATCAGTGCATAACCCCAAAAAGACTTAGGGAGATTTGCTAAGCTCATTATTGACCTCACCATATTTAAAAAATTTTGAATTCTCCTATCAACCATACCATTATATTGTGGCATGAAGGGTGGAGTCCATTGGGATAATATTCTATTACTATGATAAACCTGAAAATATTGGCTAAGTATTCACCACCTCGGTCAGATCTGAGTGATTTAATACTCCTACCAAGCTATTTCTCTACTTCATGTTTGAATTCTTTTAACTTTTCAAATGCATCAAACTTGTATCTTATAAAATACATATACCCAAATCGTGAATAATCATTATAGAGGTAATGAAGTAAAGGTAACCACCTCTAGCATGCACTAATATTGGGCTGCATACATTTGAATGTATTAGGTCAAATAGCCCAGTGGCATATTCACCCTTTCCATTAAAGATATTTTTGCCATCTTGCCTGACAGATATGATTCACATGTGTCGTATGATTCATAATCAAATGAACCCAAATTATCATCTTTATATAGCCTAGTCGTGTGTCTCTCACTTATATGGCTAAGGCGACAATGCTATAAATAAGACGGTTTTGGTTTATCCATTTCAATCATTTTATTATTGTAATCAATATTAGAGATAGAACCAGACATATCAAAAATGTAAATTCCATTGCTTAGTTCCAATTCCATAAAGAATATCATTTAACATTACAAAGCAACAATTCCCATAAATAGTCAAAATAAATCCATTTCTATTTAAAGTAGAAAAAGAAATAATATTCTTAATTAAAGAAGGAACATAAAAGCAGTTGTTTAATTCTATTATAAGCCCGCTAGAGAGTGTCAATACATAAGTTCGTACTTCTAATGCAGCACCTCTTGCTTCATTGCCCACGCGCAGGTCTAACTCTCCCCTCTTGAGCTGTCTACTATTCCTTAGGCCTTGCATATTAGTACATATGTGTGACCTCAAACCTTTCGAATCTTGCTTGCACATCGAAGAGCTTTATAAGATGGCAAACTAAGTATTGGCATAAATTGCCTCATGCTACTTCTGAAGCTCCGATGACATATAGGCAAGCATGATACAACCCACCAACTCACAGTCATCTAGATGTTTCTTATATGCTAACTATTCACCAACATCAACATCAGCAGTAGGTGGGGTGGGAAGTGCCTCATACAAGACATAGGCTATATGCTCATATTTGAGAACAATTCTCAAATTTCTAAGCTAGTCTAGGAAGTTCACCCAGTCAACTTATTTGACTTAAGTATGAAATGTAGATTCATATTTGGAGTCATAATTCTTGCAACCTAGATGTAAAATAGATCATGTTAGAGAATGTACATAAATGCATAATATTAGATTTTTTTAATAAAACATATTATAGCTCCCACTACTTAATTATGAACCCATAGCCCTCAATATGAACTCTAGATAACCTATTTTGAAGTTCTCCTAGTGGGTTGATATACAATTCCAACTTAAGAAAAACTTTAATTCAACTCAACAAGCCTTCTTACGTCAAATCAGGAGGTATCTAATTCATACAAATTGCAACTTACATGCAACTACCGAATTGTGCTATCAAACAAATCATTGGGCTATCAACTCTTGACACATGTATATCTCATGTATACTTACCCAACAGTGCCTCTAATTTACATTGACCTTGAGTCAACTAAACAAATTAAGGAAATATGTTAAGACCAACCAATTAATCATGAAATCATATTTCAATGGTTTAAACATATTCTTATAAAGCGGGCTTGAGTTAGCTCAACAATCCAACTTCGGAAGAACTTTGGTTCTCTCCATTGTAATGGAAGGCGTTAGTCTTAATTATTATTTATTAAGAGATTTTATCAATTAAGTCTCATTATGTTATAGCCGCTAAACATATATCAATTCATCACACATATATACATTTGATAGTTACTATAACTACATGGCATGATTATGGACAATCTAACATCAATCCCTTAAGCCAAGGAAGGATTGACTAAATCTAACCTAAGTAGATGCATGAATTACAATCCGAAAATAGAAATCAAATTTCTAATTTTAAGTCTTCTTGTAAATGGCATCAACTCCTTTTGCCTCTTACTCCTTGCATCTCCTTCTATCCTAGTTCTATGTAATATAATTACATAATTTAAATTAAAAACCTCAATTTTCATTTGAGGTGAGTGAGATGAGAAGTGAAATACAAATAGAGAAAGATAAGGAAAGGTAGGGACACACAAGCCCTATTTACCAATTTACAAAATAAAAATCCATGCATGAACAATCTCATTGGTCAAATCCATAATCATCCATCGTGCCATCCATACATCCCTAACATGCATTCTCTAATGCATTAAATAAAGACAATAAAGAAAATGACATTTTTGGATTCCATTTGAAAAATCGGTTTCAACCCTTAAACCAAAGTTAGATTTTTGGTTTTAATATGAAATCCCACATATCACCATTATTTAATCATATTAAACAATCATATGCATAATTAGAAACTCTTTCTAATAGGTAATTATGCTATTTAGCCAATAATCAATCAAATCAATTTTTACCCAAAATTGCCTATATAGTTATTTCCATATTTAAATGTTATTTCCTAATTGAATTTAATTCCATAATCATATTAGAAATTAAATTTCAATTATTCATAATTAATTTTACATTTATGACGCCAAAATAATTAAACAATTTAATTATTTAATTATATATAATTATCTAGTCATACTAGAATTAAATATTAGTTTTGTACATTAACTCTAAATTAATTCTCAAAATTCTAGAATTAATAGTCATCTATCCGGGCTTCTATACATCAACTTAAGGTAATCCAAATTACAAAATTCAGACTAGCGGCCAATACACAAAATACTTAGATCAAATCATATTACTTATATAGAATTATAACATAAATAAGGACTTAACCAAAATAATTTTAAGACACATAATCATTATGATGACATATCATGAAAATCATATAATCATGAATCAAAACACTGGAATAGAAAATAAGCAAATAAAATATGAACTGGTCAGAATCGCTATTGCGACATCCAATTCATGCTCACAACTTGCACAACATCAAAAATTGAAACTTTTTCAATTTTGTGTTTGTTTCTATCCATTCTCCAATTTTATGTTATAAACATATTCCGGACATAAAACCATTATCATATAATTGTTTCTTAGACACAAAAATATGGAAGAAATGAAAATAAATTCTTAACACCTTTAAGAATCCTAATTTGACAATTATAGCACAAAAATGAATTTCAATCATACAAACCCTTTTGTATCAAAACCAGTTCATTCATTAAACAATCTAATCACATTAGAACAGAATGAGAATGAACAAAAAAATTAAAACAATTCGAAATTAATTTTTCAATCAAAAGAACCCAAATTGTTATTTTCATGCATGTTTAATTAAAACCAATTATATAACACGTAGGGTGGCTCTAATACCCCTATTGGGATTCACAGACATATCATATATATCAAGAGGCAGCAAAATTATAAAATTTTAATCCCAAACCATGAATAGCTCTCTGTTCATATAACTAGTTAACCATAACTAAGATTGAAAATGATTACCTTTAAACTTTAGAGCTTGTTCTTCGATTCACCAAACTAGGTTATCACAAACCATAATAATCTTTTGTTGGATTTTCTCTAATAGAAGTCAACGCGAAGGCACGAAGAAGAAAACCTCCAAGGGAATGGGAGGGCAATAATCTCTTATGCTAATAAGTGAGAATTGACCTTTCAGAGAGGAGAATGGATTAGCTCTTTAATTCTATAAGTTGCAACATCTCTTTCTATCTCCAAAGAGGATATTTATAGTCCTTTAAGAGACTAGGGTTCGAAACCCACGATTTAAGATTCCTAATTGGATTAGGTTTCTTATCAAACATAAATCGCTATCGCAAAACATTTTTCGCACTTGCGATCCATTCAAAATCGTGAGGTTCCCGATCGTGAAACTCTTTTCCCAATCGACACCAAATGTGGTTTTAGTCTAGTACCTTTTCCAGCTCTAGAGTGGGACAATCCCACTTGAGACAAAAGTGCAATTGCAAAAATACTATTCATGATTGCAAAACCATTCGCGCTCGCAAATATATCTTTCTTGCTTATGATTTTGCCTAAACTTAGTTTCTCTCTCTCCGTTTTGGATCCAATCCAAAAGCCCATTTCACTTTCTCTATGCACCTTCAATATGTGTGACCTGTTAGGTTCCTGGTTATATTGGCCACTCAAATCAACACTTGATCTAGAGTAAGTCATGAGAAGTATCTAGCAACATATCAGGCCTAATTAGCTAGAAAGTTAGTGGTCTGACGATAAACCTTTCCATTGGCAAATATCCATGCAATTTGTCCCTTCACCTTCCTATACTCCATCAGAGCATGGATTCTATGTTAGCTCCCACTAGATTGACTACGTGACACCTAGTCCAAATGATGTTAGATCTTGTCTTTAAGACTTATTACTCTTATAGACAAGTCATTAAAGACTATCTTCATGAAATTTCCACTCTAGCCAAAGATTCCTAAGTAATGATCTCAGCAAGAAGCCATGGGTATACTTTCCTTCTATAATGAGTGGAGAATCCTTTGTTGGCTACTCAACTACCTTCAAATACCTTAAGTTATACCCAATTACCACCCTATAAGTGACATCTCCTGAGGCAACAAGCAGTGGAGTCAAAGTATAGGATCAGTACCCAAGATAATTTTGAACACCTCAAGTCTAAGGATATTTATACCATTGCTATGATGAGATTATTATTTACATAGAATAGAGGGTCCATGTGATAGTCTTATAGCAAGTCATCCAATAAACTTGACTAATCTAGCAAGCATTCACATATTAACACTAAACATCTCATGTCTATAGCTTATGAGATCTACTAATTGATCTAATCAAGTATAATATGTGTTGGTCTATCTGAATTAATAATGTCCAGTCTTATTGATCCTATGACTAGGATAAATATAATTGCACATGATAGGAATCTCAATATCATGACCTCATTATGATTTTCTTCATGCTATGTTTATATTAAGGACATCTCTAATAGATTTAAGATCCCATCAATTCATAATATAAATGATCAATTAAATGAAAATACCTTTATTCATATAAAATGAGTTTGTATAATAAGTGCAAAAGGCGATTGTCTTTAGAGTACCTCTCTAACACATGTTTGGACCTTTGATGAGATCATGGTTTCTTTGCTCGTGCAATGGCTCTATTGTCATCACAATACAGCTATATCAAGCCAATAATGCTAGGAACCATACCAAGTTCTGTGATGAATTACTTTATCCTAACCACTTCCTTTGCTACTTTGAAAACTGTAATGTACTTTGCTTCAGTTGTGGAATCGGCAGTCGCCTCTTACTTGAAACTCTTGCAACAGACTTCTCTACCATTTAGTATGAACACATAACTTGACTGGTATTTTGAATCATCCCTATTAGTTTGGAAGCTAAAATCTGTATACCCGCTTACTTAAGAGCTCCAGCTCCATATACTAAGAATACATCCTTAGTCCTTTTAAAGATCTTAAGGATATTATTGACAGCCACCTAATGACCCTTACCAAGGTCTGCTAGGTATCTACTTGTGATACATCAGGCCCTGTACATACTATGGCATAAGCATATGGGATTGAACTTATGCGAGTCCTCTCATCATATGTCCTTAGACATATAGACTTTGAAAGAGTAATCCCTGGGTTATGGGAATAAATCATTTCTTAGACTGCTCCATCTCCTTAGCATCTTGTTTATATATGTAGACTAAGAAATACCAAGCAACCTCTTAAATCTATCTCTGTAGATCTTTATCCCCAAAATATAGGTTGCATCTCCAAGGTCTTTAATGGAGAAATTTTTGAATAACTAGATCTTGACAGGTTGTAAGATTGACATGTCATTTCCCATAAGTAGTATGTCATCCACATATAATATAAGGAAACGACTGCACTCCCATTGACCTTTCTGTACACATAAGGTTCATTCGGATTTTATGATAAACCAAACTCTTTAATTGTCTCATTAGAACAAATGTTCCAACTCCAAGATGTACTTCAATCCATAAATGGATCTTTGAAGCTTGCATATCTTGTCACCATCTTTAGATGTGAAGCCTTCTAGCTGTGTCATGTACACATCCTCGTAGAGTTTTCCATTAAGAAAAGCTATCTTCATATCCATTTGTCACATCTCATAATCATAATGAGTGGCAATGGCTAGGAGTATCATTATGGATTTAAGCACAGTTACTGGACTAAGAGTCTCATCATAGTAAATTCCTTACCTTTGATGATAGCCTATAACTACTAGCCTAGCTTTATGGGTAACCATATTACCCTATATATTAGTCTTCTTCTTGAAAACCCATTTGCACCCTATGGGCTTTATCCCTTTAGATGGATCAACCAAGATCCATACCTGATTTTCATACATGGATTTCATTTCTGATTTCATGGCTTTTAGCCATTTGTTAGATTATGAACTATTTAGAACTTTATAGGTAGTGGGCTTATCATCCTCTATAAGCATAATGTCATTTTATACTCCAATGAGAATATATCTCATGGGAGCAGAACATATCCTACTTGAGCTATGAAGTGCTTGTGCTTTTAAAGGTACAGCTGTTAAATCATTGGTATGAGTAACAGGCTCAGGTTTAGGCAGTTGATCATTATCTACTTTAGCATCTTGAACTTCTTCAAGTTCAATCTTGCTCCTACTATCTCTTTTAAGAAGAAACTTTTTCTCCAAGAAGGTAGCATGTTTTGAAACAAACACCTTTTAATCCAAAATGTTGTAGAATTGATATCCAATTGCTTCTTTAGGATGTCCTACAAACAGACACTTATTAGATTTAGCATCAAGCTTATCTAACATAATTTGCTTCACATAAGTCGAACAACCCCATACTTTCATATGTGAAAGTGAGGGTTTCTTGTTAGTCCATATGGAGTAACATCAATTGACTTTGATGGGACTCTGTTTAAAACAAATACAGCAGTCTCAAGTGTATAGCCCTAAAAGAATTTAGGTAGATCTGTTAAGCCCATATTTGATCTCACCATATCCAATAAGATTTGGTTTCTCCTTTCAGCCACACCATTGTGTTATGGCATGTAAGGTGGAGTCCATTGGGATAATATCCCATTATCCCTAAGATAATCCTAAAACACTTGGCCTAAATTTTACCACCCCGATCTGATCTTAGTATTTTAATAATCTTGTCAAGTTGTTTCTCCACTACATTTCTAAATTCTTTGAACTTTTCAAAGACCTCAGATTTGTATTTCATAAGATACAAGTACCCATATCGTGAGTTGTCATCAATAAAGGTAATGAGTGGATAAAACCACTTATAGTGTGTATAGACATTAGTCCATATACATCTGAATATATTAGTTCCAATTGTTCTTTGGCACGTTCACCCTTTCAACTAAAATGTAATTTTGTCATCTAACCTAACAAGCAAGATTCACATATGCCATATGATTTATAATCAAATGACTCTAAGCTAGCTTCCTTGTATAGCTTAGTTATGCATCTTTCACTAATATCGCCAAGGCAACAATGTCATAGATAAGATGATTTTAGACTATCTTGTTTTAATCTTTTATTATTGTCATTTATGTTAAGAATTGCACTTGTCATATCTAATATGTAAATTCCATTGCATAATGTTCCAAATTCATAAAGAATATCAATCAACATTATTGAACAACTATTTTAACCAAATGTTAAATGAAAGCCATTCCTATTCAAAACATAAACATAAATAATATTCTTTGTCAAAATAGGAACAAAATAACAAGAATCCAATTCTAATACAAGCCCACTAGGGAGGGTTAATAAATAAGTTCGTATAGCTAATGCAGTAACTCTTGCTCCATTTCCAATGCACATGTTTAACTCTCCCTTGCTGAGTCACCCATTATTCCTCAGGCCCTATATATTAGTACATATGTGTAAGCCACAACCTATAACAAATAGCCATATGTTATTATCAAAAAAACAGTGGTTATTTCAATGACATAAATACCTAAAGTAGATGGGGTATCAGATGCCTTCTTCTTCAATGACTCCAAGTACGTCTTGCAATTCCTTTTCCAGTGGCCATCCTTGCCACAATATAAGTAAGTCCCCTTAGGTGCAGTCTTTTTGGCTTTTTTTCTTGACCATACCTCCCTTAGGCTTTATGAATTTCTTCTTATTGTTATTCTTTTTCTTAGAACTCGAATAGTCCACCAGCATCATAGCCTTACTTTCCTTATTGATAGAAGGCTTAAATTTTTTGAGCATATTGATCAGCTCAGTATTATAGATGAACCCTTGTTCATCTGATAGTTTAGCACAAAGTGTGCATAACTATCAAGCAAACTATGCAGAATTAAGTCTATACTTAATTCATAGTCCATAACGAAACCCATAGAGCTCAATCTCTCAATATAGCCATTCATCTTTAGTGCATGTTGCACTAGAGATATGCACTCAACCATCTTTGAGTAGAAGAGTAGTTAGAGATCTCGAACCTTTTGGATCGTGACTGCTCATTAAAAAGCTCCTTAAAATGGTAAACTATGGTATTAGCATCCATAGCCTCATATTACTTTTAGAGCTCTAGTGACATAAAGGCGAGCATAATACTGCCTGCCAATTCACTATCATCTAAATGCTTCTTGTAAGCCAATTGCTCATCAACAGGATGAGAGGAAGTGGCATATCCGATGTTGGGTTTTGATCATGTATCACATACATATAACGCAGCAGAAAATAAAAATTTTCAAAACCCGAATCAAAGGATTTTACATGTGGCAATTAAAACTAATTTAACTAAAGAAAATTCAGAATTTATACCTTTATAATTTCTTGATTTTTCTTCAACATCTCACCTTGTTGGGTTGTAACAAACCACAACAATCCAATCTTGGATTGTCTCTAACAATATCCACGCGAAGATGAGAGGATGAAACCACTAGGGAGATGGCTTGAACATACCTCAAAGTGCTAGCAATGGTGTATGTTCATATGAG
>CATIWF010072826.1:0-44052 GCA_949630135.1 Balakata baccata
TTGTATTATTAAATTCATTTCACATCATGCATGGACATGACATCTCCGATAAACTCTCTATATAAGTTATATTTTTTATTTTAAAGAGCTTCTTTAGGAAAACAAAGAGAATTTTAAAGCATTTTTAAATATAGAGAATAAAAAACTTCTTACAAGTTCAATAAAACTCTTTATATTTTTACTTTATATTTTGTTTTAAAGAAATTCTTATATAGACCAAATTTATCACATCTATAAACCAATTCAATCATACAATAACATACATTTAATTGTTTTATTTTCATTGGTGGATGTGAAGATAAAAATAAAACAATTAAATGCATGTCATTGTATAATTGACTTTGTGTAATAGATATGGTCTATTTAAGAATTAAATGCATGTCATTGTATAATTGACTTTGTGTAATAGATATGGTCTATTTAAGAATTTATCTTTATTTTATTTCATACAAATTAATATTTATGAAAAGAAAAATGTAAATGATTTTTATTATAAGAAAAGAGAAAATTATTTTTAAAAAAACATACCAATAAAAAGAGAACATGCATAAAAAGTTGAAATACATTAATTATCACTTATATAGAGAGTGAAGTTTGACTCTCTAAATGTAAAGAATCAAAATCATTATCTTCTCTAAATTTTAAATATAAAGAGTTAATTGGAGATCATTTTGGTAGAATAACTCTTTCAAATAAAGAGTATAATCGAAATAAAGAGTCTATTGAGATGTTCTAACTTTATATATTTAGAGAGTCAAATTTCACTATTTATTCTAATAATAATTAATGCATTTTCACTTTTTTTTTATGCATTTTCTATATTTTCATTTCCTTATAATAAAAGTTGTTGGCCTTTTTATTTTGATAAATATTAATTTGTATAAGATAAAATAAAATCAAGAATAAAAATATAAAAAATATATTGGACTTCTAAAAAACATTTTCACTCTCCATAAGATGCTCTAAGAGAATTTCCAATAGTACTATTTATTTTAAAGTGTATTTTAGTAGAATAAAGAGTATCTTAAGATATATTTAAATATAGAGTAAAAAAATTTTAATAACTCCAATTGACTCTTTATATTTTTATTCTTCATTTTATTTTATTCATTATAAATTAATATTTATCAAATAAATAAATAAATTATTTTTATTATAAGAAAATAGAAAAATAACATTCATAAAAAGATGAACATGTATAGAAAGTTGTTATGTTTTAAATGACATGTAAAATAAAGAATAATATTTGGCTCTGTAGATGTAAAGAGCAAAACTCACTCTCTTTTCTAAATTTTGAAAATAGAAAGTCTATTGAAAACTTATTTTATGGATTTACTCTTTAAAATAAAGAAGAGAATTTAAATAAAAAACCTATTGGGGATCAATGTTCTAAGATATTTTTTATTATATCAGAGATGTTCTTTAAAATGAAGAGCATTATTAGATATGCTTTAACACTATTTTTTTTTAGCACTCAAGAATTATTAGCATAATAAATATGCTCAAAGTTTACAAATTTGATAAAATTATAGTGACTAAAATACATATAATTTCAATTTTGTAATATACTGACGACCATAATCTGATTTATTATTTCTGTTGGATCGAATATATTTTGTTTATCTGAATCGCATATACACAAAAATAGCGCAATAAAACGATGGAATAAAATGTCATAACAAGATGACAAAACAAAATGTCGCAACAAGACGATAAAATCACGAAAATTAAAACAAACAAAATAAAAATCTAAATTTATGTGGAATAAACTATTTAATTTATAAATAAATTAATTAATAAAAAAATATAGATCAGTGATTTTAGACTACTAATAGCTAAAAATATTTCTCCTTGCGGCTAGAGAAAGAAATTAAAAAAAAAAAAGTTAAAAGAAAAGAAAGCTGAGATTTTTTTTTAATTATAGGAATCACAAATTTTCGATACGATACACACACATCTCTTACACTAATGTTCAAAAATTAGAAAAGAAAAAAGGGAAAATGACATTACACATTAATTAATTAAATGCATGTTTAAGTTATTCACCACCAAAAAAAAATTTAATATTTAATCATACAATTTGTCAATATGATATTACGTTCACTATACAATGGATCAATTTCGTCAAATACGATAATTAAGAAATTTTCGCATGTCAACAAAACATACAGATAAGTTAAACCGTTGGATATTAATTAATTAGTAATTTTCCATGTTCATTGATAAGATTATCTTCTTAAAAAATTAAATAAATAACCTTCAATGTGGGTGGAGGATGGAGAGGGACCGCTATAAATATATCGATCAATAATACATTAATTATGTAAATAAATTCAGTCATATGTTTAGATGGATTATTAAATATTATTCTATTAATATATTAGGAGGGTGGGATGAATTCACATAAAATTTGTCCACTTTAAGCAGTACTCTTCAAAATTCTATTCAGTATGAGCAAAATTAGTTTCAATCCATCGACGTATATACCGATCGAGAACACATAATTTTTTAAAAAAATTATTCCAATTCTCACAAAAAAAAAATTAAAAAGATTATTCCATAGTTGACTTTAACCGAGCTTTATTGTTGAGAAAGAAAAGCAAATTGAATGAGAAAAGAACTTTTCAGTTTCAATTTTTATTTTAGATTCAATTAAAAGGAGGAGCCAAACCCACCAAAATCAAAAATTAATTAAATTGAACTAATTATGATTCTATATATTTGATTTTTCGATGTCATTCAGTTTCAACATATTAAATATTTCAGTTGTTTTATTCGGTTCACGATTCTCTTAACAAAATCATGTTGATTCCAATTTTATTTTTATGATTCGATTTTTTCGGTTTGATTCTAAATCAATCTCTAAACAGATTGCATGACCCTGCATTATCTATTTGAGAACCTAAAAGACTAAATACAGTTTTATGGTTTTATCCGTGCAAATTTAATCAACTCAATTTTAAATTTAAAACAATAAAGAAATTTTCGTCAGTAATAAATGACAAATGATTAAGTAGAAAAAATCTTAAATTTAAAAAATAAAAAAATTCTCATGAGTGACAAATGATTATCTATTAAGTAGGAAAAATCTTATTAAAAGGCTGAAAAATGTTGCTCTTATTATTGTAAGAACAGCCTAACAGAGTCAACAAATTAGCTAACCTTCATAATTAAATACCGTTACTATATAGATCGATCCCCTGTAAAAGGCCTATTATTGGATAAGAGTAGAGTCAGAATGTGAACTGTACACCATTGCTTAAATGAAGGAGGGGCTTGGTGTATATTAAACTGACTCCAATTGAATTGCACAATTCTATATTTTTTATGAATTTTTAGGGGAGGAAATGGGCATTAGGATATATTGCTCTCACTATGAAAGAATAAGGAAATTAGGACTTCAAAATTCAAAAGAGAATCCGATTTAACAAATTATAGTTATCATTTTATTAGTACTTTATTTTAGGGGAAGAAAGTGATATAAGGGGCAATGAATTTTGTTTTTATCATAGTAAAATTATAAAATTTTTTCACTTCAAAAAAAATCACCGAATTTTATTTTCGTTTTATTAAAATCACTTCCGACTAATTTTTAGATATGGATAATCCGAAAATTGACGTACTAGTTGACATGTCATCATAAATCTGACGTGATAATTAACGTAGCATCAAAAATTGGCTAAAAATAATTTTAGTAAAAACAAAATTTAATTATTTTTTTAGGACGAAAAAATTTTATAATTTTACTATAATAAAATTAAAATTCAGTAATCATATATCAAATTAACTTTAATATTAGAGTATGCGGAACAAATGGTATTTTTTTAGAAAAAAAAAAGTTTGCATTAATTGACGCCGAGAAAACAGAAAATAGAAGGACTTTAATACGGAGTTTGTTTTTTTATGCAACAATTGTCAATTGCAATTTAAAATTAATAATTTTTTTCCTTTTTTTTTTGTGGGGGGGGGGGGGGTAGAATATTTATTCTATATCATTAAATTGCAAGAGGATTGAGAATCTTCCATGAAACAAATACAATGTCAATTTCAATGACATTGATGTCCAATGTTAGCGGGTTAAAAATATCTTTTTTACTCGAAAAAAATTTGAAAAATCTTTCTTTTTCTTTTGGAAAATTAAACCAATTAAGTCAGTCGCAATAGTCGGAAAAGGAAAAATTACTATTTACCAAGTTTGATATAATAAATTAGTATTTTTTGATATTTAAAAATTATATGATTTGTCCTATATATTTTGATATAGTACATTAAATTTAAAAATTATACTATTTATTCTTTGAAATTTTAATATATTATATTAGTATTCTTACAAGTTTGATTTATTATACTAAGTAAAAGATGATATTATTTTTTATTAATGTATTATATCAAACTACATGAAGTAAATAATATAATTTTCAAATCTCAAAGAGATATTAGTGTATTATATCAAGTTATATGAAGTAAAATCGTATAATTTTCAAATCTCAAGAAACTAATATATTCTATCAAATTACATAGAGTAAAAAGTAATTTTTTCCATTAAAATCTAAATATACTTTGCTACCCAGATCTACCTTAATACTCTGTCTGATTCATTATAACTATTATTTAAAATAATATTACAAAGATTAAAAATAATATTTAATAGACATAATTATTGATATAAAATAATTATATTATCTGTTTTAGAAAGATTACAAATAGTAATGAATGATAATTATTCCAATAAAATTAATTTCTCCAAAATCAATACATAAATATAGTTGGAAAAAAATTTATTTTTTATTAGTAATCTAAAATATCAATTAGAGTGGAAAAAATTCTATTTTTTTAAATGATAATTAAAGTTAAATGGAGGGAGTAATGAATACTATTAGTAAAATATATTTAGTTAGGGTAAATATCACTTTAAATTTCGAACTTTACAATATTTTTACAATTATATCTAATTCTATAAAAATTTTATTTAAATTATATGAATTTTTACTTTAATAACAAATTTAATATCAATTTTATAAAACCACATTTTAAACCTAGATGACATGTCATCTAACATATTATTTAGACAATTCACTCGTTTTGAACATAACTGACATGTTATTTGGATAAATTATATTATCTAGCTTGTTTTATAGACAATCCACATAACCACTATACCTAACTGACATGTTATTTGGATAAATTATATTATCTGGCTTATTTTATAGACAATCCACATAACCACTATCCAAGTTTATAGCATAGTTTGTAATATTGAAAATAATTTTGTTATTAATATGAAAATTTATATAATTTAAATAAAATTTTTATATAATTAGATATAATTATAAAAACTTACAAAATTCATAATTTAATGTGACATTTAACCATTTAGTTATAGAAAAATATTATTTGTTCCAATACTTTTTGTCTCAATTTGTTCCAATTAGCATAAAATATTTATACTTTTATTCTAAATTGGATAAAACAAGTAGATGGATAAATATAATACAATTATTTTATACTAATTAAAATAAAAAGTGTTGAAATACGTAATATTTCTCTTTATTTATATTTATAATGTAGTAAAGATATGGAGAACAGATCAATAGAAACAGCACCTACTCAATATTTAATTACAAAAAATAGAATACATTAATTGATACAAATAGCTGACCCATTAAATTATATTAATTATATCCTCATGCAGGTCGGCTTGGCTTGGCCAGGCTATATCTTCTCTTTTTTCTTTTTTTCTTTTTTTTTCATTCGAATTATTCCAACTAATTTCGAGCGTATTGAATATTTTAAATAATGATAAATTATTTTTTAAAAAGTATTTAAAATAATTATATATAAATTTGAAATTTTTAATTAAATTGCAAGAACCTCGGGCTAATTCATTCACATTCTTTTAAATTCATGTTATTAGTTATATGATATTGTTTAATTATGATGAGAAAGAATATTCAGTGTCATGTAAATGCCATCAACAAACTATACAATAATGCTCTTCAAAGTTCTTACTTTGAATTTGTGTTGGTCAATTTTGGGGGCCCCTTAATTGAATTTCCTTCATAAACTCAAATTTCTAGTTCAGGCGGTGGAATATAATAAAGTTAGTCAATGAGACCATTCTATAATCGTCTGTATATGGCCACTTCACAACGTACTCCAGTTAATATCAAGCAATGGTTAGATTAATTTTTAGATAAATTAATTCAATTATATAATAATTATTTTTTATATTAAATTGATATAAATATAATAAATTAACAAATTTAAATATATATCGTTTTGTAATTATATATTAGTTTACTAATAATATAATATACTGAATTTATATATTCCTAATTCACTTATTTGTCATGCAGCCATAAATGTGTTCAAATAATGCTGCCCAATGCCGCCATACCCATATGATATCACTGATTGGAAACTCTAATTTGCAGTTTTGCACCAACTTAGCAATTGCAGAAATTCTTCTTGTTGGAACTCAATCTACCTTACATATTGTACTACTAAGAGTTTGGAATTTATATACAATTAAGAGAGATTAATCACAATTAATTTCATGTTTCTTCTATCTAGTATAAATAGGAGCTTTTGGCTTGTGTTGTGAAGAGATTTTTAAGTTGTTGAGTTTGATTCTTATTGGCAAAGTCTTTTTCTTCCTTTTTCTTCTTTTTCTCAAGTGATAAAGAGTGTGACGAATATTTATTTCGCTGTAAGTAGGCATTATGTGTTCAATAACTACTTGAAATATATTGTATCATGGGAAATAAACGTCAGTTATCCTAAACATCGGTAGTATGAGGCGAATTTATTTTAAGGGAACTGTGTGGAATACATAGCTCAGATCGTTTTTCATTTCTCTTGTTTTTTGAATATTGAATTAACAATTTCTCCTATTGTTTTTCTCCTAACAATCCTTTGTGTTTATGAATTGTATGAAATTAATAAGATTCCTGAGTAACTAATGAAGGTTTAGAATTTACAAATAATGTTTGAATTAATTAACTCAATAATAAAAATAAAAGTTGGAAAGATTAAAGAGTAGAGAAACTGAAAGGCAAGCAACCCACATGGAAAGCTGACGTACCAATGAGTTTGAATAGGGCAGAGGCAGAGCCAAGCATGCATATTTCATGACCACTGAAGGCCAGCCAAAAACAGAAACAGGCAGACTTGCTGATGCCATTGCTCAAGATCACATGTTCATTTCCACCTTTCTATGGAATCAAATTAAACCAAAAATTTCAAGACCATGGTTGTTGATAGATTCAACGATTCATATTATATATATATAAAGAAAACCAAAGTTAAAACAAAAGGAGTATTAATCTTTCATAGTCCCACTAGCTAATTATTTGCATACATATGAAAAAGAAACCCTTAATTTGATCTCTTCCATTGACATTAATGGTTAATAACACTTTTATTCTGTTTCTGTCCTTGCAGGTTAATGTCAGCATATCCAAAATAACCATCTAAATTTGGGTAGCAAGTCGAAGCAATTTCATTAGCTTTATCTTGAAAGCAAACACCATTAGGATTAGTATCATAATTTGGAAATGTAAATCCATAATCCATTAATATCCCATCTTCCTCTTCAAGATTAATGATATCACCATTACTAGGCAATGAGAGTTGCTTGTTATCTATAGCAATTGAGGATGTTTCTGAAATGCTTGCACCTTCTTGAGACGATGAAACAATGTGATTACTAATCAAATTCGAACCCGAATGAGCCACATGATCTATGATCACGGAAGGGTAAGAAAACTGATGGACTGGGTCTAAACTCATTGTTGGATAAGTACCAATAATATCAGAAGATAGCGAAGGCAATGTATCTGAAGCTGGAGTTATTGAATCCTTAAAGGTAAACAGGCTGCTGCTGTTAGGTTCAGATTTGGGGACAAAAGGCAGTAAATGTACTGGTGAGCAAGAAAATGTAGGGTTATTGGTATAATTAACAGGAGAGATTATGCTAGTGCTGTGCTTGATTTCTTGGCTTGTGTTTCCTCCAAGTAATAGCTGCTTCTTTAATTTTGTGTTCCAATAATTTTTCACATCATTATCTGTTCTTCCAGGCAGATGAGAGGCTATGAGAGACCATCTAATCAAGACAACAAGTTGAAGCATTATTATTAAGTACAGAATGAATGAACTGCAAAATGTAATCATTTATGATTGAAGAATCAAATAAAGAGTTAACTCGCCTGCTTCCCATTTGACTATAGAGATTGATGATGATATGGTCTTCCTCTTCTGTAAAGCCACCATGCTTAATGTCTGGCCTGAGATAGTTGAGCCACCGTAAACGGCAACTCTTGCCACATCGGTTAAGGCCTGTGACAGATTGGATTTTTCAGGTCATGAGCTTCAAATTAATGCAAGGAAATTGAAAGAAAAACTGGACACAGCTAGCATTCATTTACAACTTTGTGTGGAAATCAAATCTAAGGCAACAATATCAAAGCTACTCACTCAAACCAAAGTACTGGCAGATAAGTGTAAACAGTGAAATTAAGTGAATCATGTGAAAAAGAAAGTGAAAGGAAGAGAAAAGGACCAGCTTTTTGGGGCAAGGCGATCCAGTTGCCACCAGTGCCATGAATTTGAAGGTAAGTTTTAAGAGTGGCATCTTCTTGAGGAGACCATGGTCCTCTTTTCACCTTTGTTTTGTCACAGCATGGAGCTCTCCCCATTTTAGTTACTGTATTTTGATTTAACCGACTTAATTACATAGACACACAGTTGTACAAAGAAATAATTAAAGATCAAGAAAATTCAGACACGCAATGGGAAATTGAAACAGTGGGCTTATGGTGCAGCTTTTATATATACAAGTTAGGTGGGAAGAGAAGAAATAGAATCCTCCTCTTATCATATATTGACTTTGTAGGACTTTCATTTGAGTGTTGAATGTTTCTTTCTGTCCCTTTTTTATTATAATTATATTTATGAAAAAATATATATATTTCTATTAAAATTAATTTTTAAAATTTAAAAAAAATAAAAATATAAAATTTATTTAGAATTTAATTAGCTCTTTTACTTATTCATGTAAGAACCAATCTAGAAAATTCTCCCAATGAACTCCTTATGTGTTGAGCAACAACCCTTGGATTCTTTCTTTTTCTCTTATTGTTTTTTGTTTGTTAGGATATATACATATATACCTGCTAGGTACGACTCAGTCAGCAATTATTTCTTATGTCTTGACTTGTATATATTGCTACAGTTTTTTTTTTTTTTAGCGAAAAATAAATAAACTTTTATCCATATTCTCTTAAGATAACTAAAAATACTGTTCTTTTTCATTTATCATTTTTTTTAAATAATTAATTTTTTAATCTTTTATATTATTTTTTTAAGCATCCATTTTATTAAAAAATGAAAAAAATCATCTTGAGCAAGGAACCTGAGATGAAGAGATTTTTTTTTTTTTATGTTGTTATTATAATATATACAGCACGATAATGAAAAATGAATGTATTGCCCTTCGGAATACAATTCTGATTTCTCCATTAATCTTTGGGTTGAAAATATTAGCCGCCAAAGCCATGCTTCAAGAAATGGGGACGAAGCAAAAGCTGGCAACAACAAAGTTAACAAAAACAACTTTGAATTGCCAAGAACATTGGTTGTCCTGGCATGATGGAGAACACTCATTCTTAAAAGTTTTGGTATCAAGACCCGCAAAAAAAAAAAAAAAAAAAAAAAACTCTGAATTCTTTCGACTCAAATTAATGACTATAATAAAAGTCTCTTATTTTGGCTTCTTTTGACTTTAAATACGAGTTGTCAATGCAGTTTCTATAGTAGAATCCCATTAAATATATTTTCTCTTTTTTAAGAAAAAAATAGAATAATTATATATATAATATAGATATATATACATCAAATTTCGTTAAGTTCTTGAAGTGAATAATCCAGCGAAAGCTAGGTCCAGCAAGAAGAAGGCCGCAGAACCCTGAAAGCAGATACGAGAAACGAAGCCCACCCAATCGAAACTACTAACCATGCGTCCAAGTGTCACTCTATGTAATTTTTTTTTTTTTTGGAAATGGACACAACTATGATTTTCTATTAGTCCGATATCATTTTTATATCACAAATCAAAAACTACCAAACATATATTTTCAAAAAAATATGTTTCCTATAATATGCTTAATATATTTTTATTAGCAAATCTTAGTTGCTCAAATTTTGGAACATCATTTCAGCAAAAATCTATTTGACAATTAATGTTCAACCGAAATTCATTTGAAATTTAAACTCTTTTTATCTTTGTACTTCCAATAATGTCTCTAAATTGTCTTTTTCTATAACTTTAAAGTTAATTTATAAAGGTTGGAGATGTAAGTTCAGTGAATTAATAGGGTGGATCCACTTTCTTTATATGAATTCTTTAAATCGTGTCCAATCCATGGTGAAAGATCCACATAATATATATATTTAGAATTCTGATATTTAGATTTATTATAAAATATATACAAATATATAAAATATATATGTATTGTATATTTATTATATATTTTTTATTATACATTTAATTACTAAATTTGTTTTGAATTCAAGTTTTGAGACACAGTATATTCAATTTATATTTATAATATATTTTTTATATATTTATTTTATTCAAAATTCAAAGTATATTTAATATATATAAAGTATATATGATGTATATGTTTATTAAATATATGAAAAAATAAAAATATATATGTAATATATTTAATGTATATACATATAATATATGTAAAGTATATATAATATATATACATATAATATACATTAATTTCACGTTTCCTATTTTTCTTATTTTTTTCTTTCTCTAATTTCACTCATTAATGTCATTCTCTCTCTCTCTCTGTTCTCTTTTTTTTTTTGGTAAAATATTCTCTTTTCTTCTTTCTTCTTTCATTTTCACTCATCAATTAATCATTATTTACTCTTTCTGAATTTTATTTCTTTTTTTTTTATAAGTTACCCTCTCTCTATTCTTTTTTTTTATCAGTCATTGAAATTTATATTTGTACATCCCAATCAAAGCAAAAATCCACGGTCAATCATTAATAAAAATTGTTTTAATATTAAAAAATATTAATCTAGCTAGAAGTCATGAATAATACACAAACTAAATCCATTTTCACAAAAGTAAAAGTCATACAATAAAAAGTATATTCAATTTACTCTTATAATACATATATTTTATATATATATTTTATTCAAAATTATTAATATATTTAATTATAAAGTATTAAATATACAACTAAATGTATAATATATATATATATAGTATAAATGAGTTATATATGATGTATATGTTTATTAAATATACAAAATGGTTATAATAAAAAAATAAAAATATATGTAAAGTATACTTGTATATATGTAAGGAATTTATTTGTATAAGTAAAAGATATAGATAAGATACAAATATAAAATATTATATATAAAAATTAAAAAATATATTTAGGTGAGTTATATATGATTATATGATTATTAAATATACAAAATGATTATAAAAAATAAAAATATATATAAAGTATATTTACTGTATATATGTAAAAAATAAATTGTATAGGTGAAGGATATGAATAAGATACAATAAAATAAATCAACCTATTCAGTGCAAAACTCTCCAAAAATCAGAAAATAATTGAAAAGAAAATATTTTTTTCCTCAAATATGAATCGTCGGGATGAAAAAGGAAAATAAATCTAATCCATAGCGTTGAAACCATTTGAAAGACCAATTGGGAAGAAGAAAGGTCACATAGAGAATAAGAAATAAAAATGTTATTTTAAATAAAGAATTAGTACAGAAGTAAAAAAAACTGAAAGTAAAAAAGTCTATTTTATGATAAAAAATATAAACGTGTACTTTCCTGAATTTTTTTTCTTATTTTTTGCCCACATACTGATCAAATAAGAATTATATACTGGATCTCGGTTAATGCAGTATTATGAACTAGAGTCCATTCATACGTGTGTGAAAGAAAGTAAAGACATGCGTATAGTCCGTCTAATTAATATAAGTTGCAGTTTTCCTTCTCCCCTTCCTCTAAGCTCTAAAACCTCATATCCTTGCAACTTAGCCACTTGTTCTCAATTCAATCAAATATATCGCCTCCTTCGTTGCCATCTCTCTCTTTTAACCATGACTTTTCCTCGAGGCAGAGAATTAGTGAATCTATCAAGGTCTGTTTAATCTTGGACAAATAATGAATCAAACTTTTCATCACTTTCTCGAGAAAGTTTTCAGATGTTGGAGGTAGATTGATTCTCACTATTACTATTGTTGTCGTTGATGTGATTGGTGGAAAAGTGTCTTAGAAGGAAGTCTAAATTAGACTTACAAGCAAGAACATGAAAATAATTAGATTTTGTGTAAAGATTGGATATAATACGGAAATGGAAGATTTGAGAAGGCATGTCCAATTTCTTTTTTCAGTGGAGACAACATGTTTAATTTCAAAGATATGTAGGGGTAATTTTCTCGAATTAATAAAAGAATGGACCAAAACTATATTGCAATTTGGACAATATATCAACTTTTATTTTATTGCTAATTAAACTACCGCTTATGACAAATCAACATTTAGTTTACTGATAATGAATCTGTATTAATATAAAAAATGAACCTTTAGTAAATAATTAATGAACCTTTAGTAATTAACTAATGAACATATATTTTATTTCTAATAAATCTACAGTTTATAATAAATGAACATTTTTCAATAAACTAATGAATCTTTACTAATAAACTAATGAATTTTTACTTTATTCGTAATGAACCTTTTTTCAAAAACTAATGAACCTTTATTAATAAAGTAATGAGCATTTACTTCATTCATAATGAACTTACAGTTTATAACAAATGAATATTTATCAATAAAATAATGAATATATTTACAAAATTGTCACTGTGTTTGATAGTTGTGTAAATTTATTTTATTTATAAAATTACCACGGCTTTTTACATGTATAATAGATAAACGAACATTCATAATGAACTTACAGTTTATAATAAATAAACATTTATCAATAAAATAATGAATATATTTACAAAATTGTCATCGTGTGTTTGATAACTATGTAAGTTTATTTTATTTATAAAATTATCACGATTTTTTACACGTGTAACAGAAAATTGTCATCGTATATTTGATAACTATGTAAATTTATTTTATTTACAAATACCATCACTTCTTATGCGTATAATGGAACATTGATCCATAATGCTACATAGACGGAGTCAAATTAAAAAAATATGGAACCCAACTAGTCCAAACCACACCATTTCACAATCCTAACTTCAAAAGGTGTCGTTTTTGGACCTTCGACATATCAAACACTTTTCCTCCAAATTTACACAAGTACAAAGCTCCCACTTCTTTGTCGATTTTGACCTTCTTCCTTAACTGCCACGCTCGCTACCTAATAGCTGCTCTTTTGTTCCTTGCAGTTTTCAATCGGCTCTTTTTATCTGAAGAGTAAATCATGTGTTCCGTTTTTGCTTTGCTCTTTTGATTTTAATTGCTTGCTATAATTCTAGTTTTGTTTCTTCTATCCATTTTTATTTGCATTAGTTGGCTTTTGAAGTGAATATAATTAAAACAATATAAAATTTGAAGTGAATCATAGAATAGGGAAACAGATAAATTTACTGAAAAATCAATTTAGTTGTATTAGTTAGTTGGGTTAATTTTGTCATTTAATAAATTGTGTTCCTATGGAGAAATATCATGAGCAATCTCAATCTCGATATAATAACCATAAAAGAATTCTCTGTCGTCGATATTGAAATTGAGGGAGAAACTTTTATGATTGCTCCGAATAATTAAGAGCCCAAGACAGTGCAATAGGCTTTTTTTGGTCCTAAAGCTAATGAGTTAAAGCTATGAAAGAGAAATGGATTCGATAAAATCTAACTAAGTCTAGGATTTAGTTGATTTGCCACCAGGTTGTAAAACCATTGGGAACAAGTGATTTCTTAAAAAATTAAATGTAAGATGAAAGAAACAGTTAAAATATATAAAGTTCGATTAGTAGTCAAGGGCTATACACAATAAGAGATAATTGACTATGAAGATACATTCTCGCATGTTATTAGGTTTGCGTCAGTTCGCCTCATTTTGGCTATTGTGGCATGAATGAGCTTAGAATTATACCGTTAAGACTATTTTTGTGAAAATGGAGAACTAGATGAAGAGATCTATATGGATTAACTTTTAAGCTTTGAGCTAAAAGGACAATAGCGCAAAGTTTGTGGACTCAAAGATCCATTTATAGTCAGTCTTAAGCAGGCGTTAAGATAATGGAACATCAAATTTCATCAAGCCATGTTAAAGGATGGTTCACGATGATGGAGGAAGACCATTGTGCATCTATTAAACATTCAAACAACGATTTCATAATTTTGTCATTGTATGTCGATGACATATTGATAGCTGGAAATGATAAGAAGTTAATAGATGTTATCAAAAAATGGTTATCATCGAACTTGAAATTGAAAGATAAGGGTGAGACTAGCTATGTGCTTGGTATTAAGATCCTTAAGGATTGCTTAAAAGACTTCTGAATTTATTACAGAAGACTTACATTAAGAAAATATTGGAGCGTTATCATATGTATGATTGCAAGCCAGTGGATACCCTATAGGAATCTTAGCCTTAAATCTTGATACGTGTCTCAAGACATCTAATGAAAATGAACTAATGTCTAAAGTACAATTTCTTAAGTATATTTAAAAAATATACCGATTTGTCTTTATATAATATACTAATATTTTTTGAAATTTGAAAATTATATGTTATTCTCTTTAAATTTGATATATTCCACTAATATTATTTACTTATAAGTTTGATTTATTATACTAATAGCTCTAAAGTTTGATATATTGTATTAGAATATTTTAAGTAAAAAAAATATTTATTATTAATGATAAATACTTTAAAATTTAATAAAATAATTATATAATTTAATAAAAATAAAATAGAAAAGATAAATTATATATTTTTAAATCTTATAAATAATAGAATATTATATTCAACCATAATAATTTTTCCTAATTATTTTGTCCATTAACTCCATCTATTAATTTCTAGTTTATAGGGTTTCTATTGCGTAGATACATGTACCGTAAATTGTGAAACACCTCCATGCTAGGGTTTGATCAGAATGACAAGTAGGCCAACCTGACAATATATATATATATATATATATATGCTTCATTGTATTCACTCGATACTTTATATAGAAATGCTATAAAATGGAGCAAGTTCATTGAATCTGCAAAAATTGATATATACAATTCAAGATTTTCATTTCCTTGAAATGACAAGGGATGGGCACTATGGGACCAATTTTTTAAAATTTTATAAAACTCCCTTTTTTTTATTAATATTATTAGTGGAAATTTTTTAATCAATAATTCCTTTTCTACATTATGAAATATATTATACAAGGAGGTATTTGAAATTGATGTTATATGCTAAAAAAAATTTAAATTTTTTTAATTTAATTGACTATTTTTAAAATTTATTTTTTTCTGATATACATATGCGAAAAACCTTAATTCATCTAATTGTTTCTCTCCAAAAGCATTTTATATAATCAGACCATGGCATGTTGATGTTGGTTCAGTGAAGGATACAACTTAAGACGTTGTTAATAATAATTATAATAATAAAAGCAAGAGAAAAGAAAAATGAGAATGTATTGATGTAATAATGTTGAAACGGGAACAAGGGTGAAGGGTCCCCCACAAGGCATGCCTCTTATTTGGATAGCAACTTTGATAGTAGAATGCTGGTTTTGAGTCCTACACTTCCCAGGTTTTAGATAGCGTGGGCCTTTCTTATTTTGATGTTTTTCTTATGACTTTCATCCAACCACTTTTGTTCGGAGGTGACAATTATATCATCTTTTTATATATCACCATAAGGATCAATACAAGTTAATTATATCTGAAATTTAAATATAATATAATCCATTTAATAACTGATTAACATGATTAATATATAAAATTTATATAATATGATTTAGTCAATATATATATATATATATGAATTAGAAAATGTTGAAATAAAAATATTAACCCAACGCAACATCGGCTTCGCAGTTTGAAATCGCAATGCCTACAATCGATTGAAATGGAGTGAAATGACGGTGTCGGCGTCAACAACCTTTTGTTTTTGTCCATACGAGATGATTATAGTCTTCGGATATTAGATAAAGAAGATAAAAATAATTATTTCAGAAAGCAACAAATTGTGAGGACTTTTGCAGTTTTCTTTTGGATTTCTTTTACCTTTATTTCGGCATTTCTTGAAAATCGGAAAAAAAAAAAAAAAAAAAAAAAGCTTCTGGCTTGTGGGTGTAATGTGGCAAATGCACATTGTGTGCATAGTGGCTCGTTCTTTTCTTTGGCAAAAGTTGTTCAATCGTTTATCCTGTGCAAATAGAGACCTTTAGCACGTGATTAGTGTCATCTATTCTTCTTCTTAATAAAAATTTGGACAATTCAATCAAAATATATTCAAGTTAGTTACAAGATATTCCTAAATTATTTCTAAGATATACCTCAAATATTTTTGAAAAATTTTCAAGATATATTCGAAGTATTATCAATAAATGTTCAATTTATATCTAAAGAATTTTCAAAGTATTCTTAGTTTAATTAATTTTTTTTTTAAAAAATCACAAACATATTCTCAAAATATATCTAATGAATTTTCCAAGGCATACTAAGGTATACTCAAAGTATATCAAATGAATTCATAAGGAACTCCAGATATTCTCAAAAAAATTTTAAAATATACCAAATCAATGTATACCGGAGATATACCAAATATACACTTTTTGGTTTATTTTTGGGTGACTTTTTGAATTTTAGTACTCTTGTAATATTTTTTTATTGTTTTAGGTAAGTTTGAAAAAAAAAAAATTTTAAGTGGAGCTAATGTTGTAATATTTTAAGAGCTTTTTTATATTTTTGAAAAATTTTCTTCCTTTTATACTGTTTAAGGCATTTGGACTGGGTTAAGCTCACATAGGCCATCCATCAAAATCTAATACAACACAATATATTTAACACAATTAATCTATAAATCGAATTAAATTAATATAATACAACAAAAATAATGTGTATATGAATTATAGCATATCGAATTAAACGTATCAACACAACACGACACAAATTATTAACAAATTAAACATATTTTTTTTATATTAGCAGGTTAATCCGAACATAACAAGAAAATTTTTATATTTTTATCAAATTGACACAATTATAATACAAACACAATAAACTTTAACTCTAACCAGCAAATATTGTGCTGGATTCGTATTGTATTATCATGTCGAATTCATTATTACCACTCCTTTTGTGCTCTCTTTTGATTTCAATTTCGATTTTTATTTTTATTTTTTAAATATAATATTCGGTCAGAAATTTTATATATATGTATATCGGATGGAACTTATATTTACGTTTTCATTTAACTTCTTTTATTGTTGAAAAATATATACTTAATTTAATTAATTCATCATAATTTAATCCTTAAGTTTACTTAATTTATTCAATACAAAAAATTTCAAAAAAAAAAAGGCATATTGATTTTTTCATATGAAGCATTTAGGAGATAGAAAAAATGATAGGGGAAAGGAGACAAAAGTGTCAAAATTAAAATGAGGAAGAAAAGAAATAATAACTATTTTTCATCCTAGAAAAAAAAAAGAAAAAGAAAAAGAGAAAAGAAAAATAGCCACCTCTCGTTGAACCCACCATTAATTCTCAAACAGATAACAACTAGGTTTATCCCGTATGGTTGCGAGTATTATATCTAATTAACAAATAACTAAAATGCAATTTTAAAAAAATAAAATAAATATATTAAGTACATAATATTTTATCGTAAGTAAATCCATATAAACGTACATTATAAATAAAACTTCTTCATATACAATATTATTAATTTTAATGTTACTTATATTCTTTTTTTTTTTTTGTCACATATGAAAATTTAAGTCATTCTTAAATAATTTTTACTTGAAAAGTAGTGTATATATCTACTTAAAGTAGTATATGTACATATAAATACTATATATAATGAAATAGCTTATTTCCATACAGATATATTTATTCTAACATTTAATAAATTATTTTTTTATAAAAAATAATATTAAAAGAATAAAATTTTGAAAATTGGTATATATTTTTAGCTTGTAAATTCTTTTTTTAATGATATTTTATATTTTAATTCTATATTATTTTCTACATTTAATTTGGTATTGATAATTAAATTATTTTTACTAATAATTTATGGCATAATAATAATAATAAGTCATTATCAAATTAACACAATATAAAATCAACTCTTATATGCATTTCCGTTTTCCAATACAACATTATTAATATTAATATTTTTGAAAACTAAAATTACATGCATTAAATTAACTACTAATGGTGAATCACCATTTTTCCATATATATTAATATATGTAAATTAAAATTAATAAAAATACTAATTAATAATGGCCAATAAATTTAAATATGAGAGAGAAATTATAAATTATTCTCAAGCTGACACATTGGACAAATTTCTCCTGTATTATGTGACACATAGGATAAAACTAAATTTTTGGCTCCAGTATATATTATAGATAGGATTTGAGTGAAGCCAAAAATTAAGATTAATTTGTTAGAATTAGATAGAAAGAGGATTAAGTGGAGCCAAAGATTGAAACAATTAATTAATTAATTAGCAACTATCCCTCCACAACGACAAGTTTATGTTTAAAGATAAGATGGCTTGGCCCACAAAACCTTCAACACCAAAGATAAATTATTAGGCAGATTTCTTTCTAAACTGATATAATTACAAAATGATAATAATTAAATATATATTATTATATAATTAGATAAATTTATAAATAATATAATAGATTAAACCTACTTAGTGTTTATTTGATATTTTGTTTGAGAAAATTATTTTTTCAGAAAAAATTTTATATTTTTAATTTTTTTAAATTTAAAAAATTATTTTTATATAAAAACAGATAAATAAATATTTTTTTCTAAAATTATATTTAAAAAAATTTATAAAAAATTAAAAAAATTAGATAATTAAATAAAAAAATTTAAAATATATTTTTAAAACACTCAATAATAATAATTTTTGAAAAAATGAAACTAGAAATTTACAGTGGTTTTTTTTTTTTTTAAAGATAATGGACAGTATTATTAGTTATTCATGAAAGGAAAATAGGCTTTGTTGTCACCGAAACATATCCTTAAAAGCACTCTTTTCAAGAGCTTATGAGATAAAGGCAACAGCATTAAAGATCACGCCACCATAGAATCCAAATAATTAAAGTTTTACTTTAATAATAGTTCACCTTATATAATAATAATAATACTTGGATTAAAAATTATTAAAAGAAAAGAAAAATTGCACCAAATCTTGGAACTACCGTCCACTTTGTCGGCCTTTACAATCCTTAAAATATTCATAATGAACACAACCATCTTTCAATTTTCCCAAAAACTTTGTGTTTTTAAAAGGGTCCCACATAGGGACAGTAGTGCCTATCTTGACCACATGCTGTCTTGTTCAAGAGAATGACATTCACATCCATAACAATTATTCATTTTGATTAAATAAAATTAAAAATTTATAATTCAATAGTTTTAAGGTATTGTATATTTTAAAATTGGTATCGTATATTTTAAAATTGGTCTATCACTATATATGGTTTCAATTATAAAGCAGCAAATCAGTCACATTTTCTAACTTTCGTCGGCAGTGTTAAAATAGGGAGGTCATGATACTGAACCGACGCGAGAAATAGGTAAAATTAAAGGATTATTGTTGTGTTTATACGGTTCATACTGTAAATGGATCAATCCTTTATAACACTGATCAAATCATATTATATCATAAATTGATATATGAATTTGTTTAAATTTTTCGTATTGTATCAAGTAAATCCAATCTATTTATAATATATATAAATTTATTAAAAGATCAAGGTTAATAGTATTATTTAAAAAATAATAATATCTAGATATTATTTTTATTTCGTATCAGTCATATTATATCTTATTAAATAATTTAAAAAAATATAATTATATAAAAATTAAAAATATAATTTTAAAAGTGTTTTTTCCAACTATCTCCAATTCATTCATTTTAAATATTACTATAAAAAGATATTTCTTAAAATATCATATATTTTTTCTAACTTAATTATCAATATTTACATTAACTTTCTTTTTATAATTAATATTAAATGTTTAATAATTATTAATTTAATAAAATATTTTTTTATTAATTTGATAAAAAAAATATTAGTTTAATTAGAACTTTAAAATTTATTTTATTATGCAATTTAATAAGACAATAAAATTAATTTATTATATAATTTAATTAGAAGAATATATAAAATAGACTATTGAAAAATATAATTGATTTTTAAAATTGAAAAAATATATAAAATTAATTATTGTATTATAAAATAAATAAATAAATAAATATATATATATAGTGTAACTCCAAATTTTGAAATGCAGTATTCATAACTCTAAAAATAGAGGAAAGTTTGGAATTAGATTGTAGAAGATTTGGAGCAAATTCAACTCCAAATTTGGAGTTATAGAGAACGGTTGGATGGTTGGAGATGGTGCAATCAAACTCATTAACTTTACTTCCATCAGTCCCCATTGATTAACTATCGTTAAGCCAATTCAGTATGCATAAACGGCGTTGTTTTGTCTCAAATAAAATGGTACCGTTTTAATTAAAAAATTAAATATAAATTTAACCAAAATGATGCAGTTTTAAGAATTTAAAATGAAATAAAAAAAAAAAAGATTACCTTCTATCAAGGACATCATACATCAAAGATCTTGGCTATGCCAAGTATTTTTCTTGGTCTTGAAATTGCTTCTACAGGTACTATCAACCAGAGAAAGTACATCTTAGACATACTGAAAGACACGGGGATGCTGGGTTGCCAAACAGCTCCTACACCCTTGCTTAAGGGCCAAAAACTTGTTCCTGATGCTGGCACACCCCTTGCTGATCTAGAAGTGTATCGAAGACTAGTAGGGAGACTGCTTTATCTTAATCTCACCAGGCCGGATATCAGTCGTGGAGTTCAGCAGCTAAGCTAATTTGTAAATAGTCCTTGTCAGACTCGTTGGGATGTAACACTATACTTACTGAGATACTTAATAGGTCATCTCTCACTTCTATCCGACCCAAAACTCTGTTTGCCTAAACTGCATATGCCGATACAGATTGGGCTTCTTGCATTACCACCAGAAAATCTCTAATAGGATATTGCATTTTCTTAGGCGATGTCTTCATCTCTTGGAAAACCAAGACGCAAATAATAGTGCCGAGGTCTTCTTGCTCTTGTGAAACAGAATATCAAAGCCTTGCTACCACTGTTTGTCAGCCGCAATGGTTGAGTTACTTGCTGGCAGATTCCAATTGTATTTGGTTTTGTTAGTTCATTTGCAGAGCTAGAAGTGTTGGTTCGAGTAGCGGTGAGTGAGTTAGAGTAGTGGACATATGGCATTATTAGATTGATAGTTATGTATAAACACTTAAAAATCTCTCAGCTCAATTTCCTTGTTCTCTATGCCAAAACAGAGCTTCATATTATCGCACAATTACCGGTAGCGCATCGATCATCATAAAGCGAACCTTCAATTAATTAGGGTTTTAATCAAAATATGGTCAACAGCAAGCGGCACTCATTTTAGATAAATTAAAAAGATTTTCAGGGGATAAGGACGGGTTTATCTGTTCTATATACACGTCATCGACCATGTCTCTTGGATACAATTAGATATTTTACTTATTTAACAAATATGGTTGGATCATGGATGTGATAATTTTAATAACAAATATGGTTGGATCATGGATGTGGTAATTTTAATTTATCGCCAACTGATCTCATTCTGCATTTTACTTTTGATCCTTCTGTTTTAATTTATACATATAAAAGAAACAGAGCTGTAAAGCAAAAATGAAAATCAGCAAAATTCAATCCGCTATATCTTAGCAACAGTTTCACATAAGTAAAAAACGGTCTCTCTTCCCAAAGAAATTGAGTTCTTTGAACAACCCCAAATTTAAATGAACAAATAAGCAGATGTTAGCCTAAACGCTAAGAAAACAAAGAAGAGTAAATTAATATGCATATGCTCTATAACAGTATTATCAAATAGAAAAAATAATTTAAAAAAGAAACATTCTAGAAAACTGAAAATTCCGACCAGGCAATAGAAAACTGAAAATCAATAACATCTAAAATGGCAGCTTGGTTCCAGAAGCAGATAGATAATAAAACTAACAGTCACTAAAGGATTTCCATTTTTTTTTTTAAAAAAGGTAAAATTAAAAACAATTACATTGAACAAACATAACAAAACATTAACTTCTTACAGACTGATTTCCGGGAAAATTAGATCAAATGATGCAATAGAAAATTACAATTAGAAAGACAAATTGCTGAACAAACAAAACAAACCGCTACCTATTTTCCGGCAGCCCCTATGAATCCTTCATGTCTGTACACAAAAGTTGCGATTTTTTTTTTTAAGGGGTTTCCTTCTCTTTTCGCCGTTGCCACAAAACAGAGATACCTGACATATATCTTCCCTCCTACTATTTACAAAGGAGCAAAAATAATTAACCGAATTCCAAATTGAACATTCACATTCAGAGTTAGATTTGAAGAATCAAAGGCCACCGAAATGAATTTCCCATGAAAGAAACAGCAAAATGAATTGTGATTGATAGCATAAGCCAAGCTACTTCATTTTACCAGCTCAGAAACCCAACCCACGTCTGCGCCTTATGTGGCCGGGTTAACTCAATCCAATGAGTTCTCCTTACTGAGTTTGGCATAAATTTTTGCTCTCAAATCCCTTCCAGATTCAACCCTTTCCATTGCGGGTTCTTCCTCCAAACAAGAATCCCACAAGTCCAGCTGACCGAGTCCGGCCCGAGTCATTGTCCGGGTTGGAGTCGATGGGAGGCTGCAGAATCCCGGCCTCAATAAGGATCCACGGGGTGACCCGAACCCTGATCCATTCTGCATACCCCAGGAAGGGGACCCGACTTTCATCTTTCCAAGTTGCAAACCTCGCATGGACGCAGCAATCTCGCTAATAGAGTTAAACGACCCGCAAATTACCTGCGGGCTGCTCGGAGAAATTGGGGGAGAGTCCGACGGAGGAGACATCGGCGGCGAAGTCAAAATCGATGTGGGAGAAGATGTAAACGACCCAGCCTTAGTCAAGTACGAATCAAAATGGTGCCTCAACGGCGACCCAACTTCTAGTTCACCCGATCCGGATCCATTTCCGTTTCCCCTCGGACTCTGTTGAGGCAAAACCCGTAGCTGATCCCGAGTATGAGCAAAGAAACAAACACGGCGGCGACAAGCTATGCCATCCTTACACGGCTGAGTCCGATATCTCGCCGGATGAAGCCAGCACTCAAAAACTCCATGAGCAAATTCACACGAGTCCCCCTTCCTGCAACCGCCCTTGCGGAAGTCCGGGCAAGGCGTACCGGAATAATGATACCGGCGGGGATCACGCCGGCGAGCCTTCTCTCCTGGATGTGCGTACGGACACTCAGTCCAGTCATGTGACCTGCCACGCGCGCAGCGCCTCACCTTGAACTCGTACATGCGAAAATGATCGCAGGAAAAAGCATCCACAGGCAAGTCAAGGTCATCACTCAATGAGTCGGGATCATTCGAAGGCAGGTAACGATGAAGCGCTGTCAGGGAATCAAGGAAAGGAGAACCTGCATTCCCACAGTTAGAGAACGGCGAGAGTAACGGAGACGTAGGCTCGTCGAAAAAAGGATCCCATTGAGGGATTTGAACGGTGGGATTTGAATGCAAGGGGGATTCTCCGATCATCATTTTTGGACATTATCAGCAATGGAGTGAGGAAAGAGAACTGGTCTCTCTGAAATATAAACTGCTGGTTTTAACCATGGTTGGGTTATTTTTAACTATGATAAGGTTAATAAATCTACCGCCTCCTTTTCTACTTGTTTACTGTAACGAGATTTCAATAGTACTCATATTGGATGTGACGAATGAAAGACACGGACCTCTCTCTGCCGTTGATTTTAATCATGATTTGAAATGAAAATCCTCCGTGGGCCCTCCCATTGTGTTCTGCAAATGACTGTGACCAAACAAAACTGCTGGAGCACTGTGACGCTATTATCTTTATTTGTACTGAAACCGACGGCTTTACTGGTTGGCACTCTTGGATATTTTAGAGGTAGTTGTCATTTCTCGCAAGATAATAGGGATAAATCTCGTGATATTGGCACCAAAAGAAACGAAACGGAAACTTTTCCTCCCTTATATTTTTAGGCAAAATGCAATAATGCATTAAATTTATTAATTAAAATAGTTAATTTAATATGCTTAAGGTTAATAAAAAAATAATTTAAAAAATAGTAATTTTATGGTGCATCTGCTGCAATTTATACTTTAAAATCATTAGATTATAAATTTTTAATCACATCTGTTGATAATGAATGGTTAATATTAAAACCGGTGCCTTAAAACCATTGAATTATAAACTTTTAATCACATCTATTGATAATAAATGGTCAAAATTAAAAATTAATGATTTAATAGTCTTAAAATACCAAATATAATTTATACCAGACGGACTACATAAGCCTTCTTTAAAAAATTACTATACATTGTCTGCTAAATATAGGTGCATGTTTAAGGTGGAAGTAAGAGGGAAGATGGATACGTGGAAGAGAGATGATGAAGTGGCAGTCATGCAGAAATGGCCGTATTTAAAACTCAGTCGCTGCATTTTGCCCACTTGTCATTAAATTCCTGCAAAGTTTGTCAACCAAGAAGCATTTGGCAGTAGAGGTGTAGTTCAATAACCTTTCTATTTCTTTATTTATTTAAATTTAAATACTGTTATTTTTTCTAATAAATTTTTAATTTTTTTAAATAATATTTTATTATTTATTTTTTCCTTTTTTTTTTTACTTTTTACTTTCTTCATTTTTTTTAAATTATTTTATTAATAAAAATTTAAAATATGAAGTTAGATAAACAGTATTATTGTAATACATATAATTTTTAATACAAATTAAAATAGACAATAAATTTTTTATAATATAATAAGAAGTAAAATATAGAATATTACTAGAAATGCTCTAATGGATTTAGTTAAAGCTTTCCTAACAATTTTTCCAATTTCACTCGGCTATTATATTATAAAAAAATTTCCTTTTTATTTTAGCTTATTTTTAAAATTATATGCACTCCAATAATAATATTTATTTCACTCCCGATTTTAATTTTTTATTAATAAAACTATTTAGAAAAAATGAAAAAAGATATTAAGAGACAAAAAAAAAAGATGAAAATGGAGATAAAAAACAAAATTGAGTAACGAGAAATCATAAAATATTATTTACAAACTCCTAATGACTTTTAAATCTGATAAAAAAAATATAAATTTTAGATAATGAAATAAATAAAAGAAAAGAGATAGGAAGGTGGTTAAAATGTATAAAATTTCCTAAATTTATATAAGAAGATAAATACAGACATTATTGGATTGCTTTTAAACAATTTTTTATACAATAGAGTAAAAATAATAATGAAATATTTATTTTCTTATTTTTCTTTCAAAAAATATATAAAAAAATTTCATTATATATTTAATTGAAATAATATAAATAAAATAACAATATAATTTGGATAACTTGTTATAAAAGAAAAAAAAAAGTTATAGTATCAAATATTTATACTTTCTCAAATATTTATATTTTTTCACATCATTTTATAATATATTAAATACGTTACTATTATAATAAAGAATATAAAATATAATTTTATTAGTTATAATAATATTTTTTATCCAATTTTTTATATTTTCTATCCATTTTAATAGAAAACATATAATAAAAAATAGAAGTTATTTTCACCTCCTTATTTTCTTTTATCTACCATTTGTTTGGAAACTTTCATTTGATGGAATGGAAAATAAAGAATTTTTCTTTGCTTTTCTTATTTTCATCTCTAATGTTTGGATTAGAGAAAAATACTAGAAATGAAAAATAAAATAAAATTTATTTTCCTCTTTTATGTTTAGATTGAAGTAAAATAAGAAAGTAGAAAAAAGAGAATAATATCGTATATTTATTATTTTATCCTTTATTTTTATAGAATAAAGTGAATGATTAGAATTATTAAGAATAAAAATGTTATTTTATGTTGAATAGTAATATTTTCCTCTTAAACTAATATATCTTCTCTCCAATTTAGAGAGAAAGTTAAGAGATGAAAATCCCTCCATATTTTCCCTTTTTATCTAAATAAAGTAAAGTTAAAATCCTCTCATATTTTACCTATTTATTTTGGAATGTTTGAGATGGATATTGATGGTTCTAAAAATATAGTTTAAATTTTTTTTATTTAATTGATTGTTTTTTTAATTTTTTATAAATTTTTTTTTTCAAATATATTTTAAAAAAATATATATATTTACCTACTTTTACAAAAACAGTTTTAAAAAATAAAAAAAAAGTTGAAAATATTTTTTTTTTCAAAATACATTTTTTCCAAATGCAATGCCAATCAATATCTTTCTTTTTTTTTTCCTCCCCAAGCAAAAGGTTACAAAGAAAATAAAATAACAATATTTTTTTACTTTTTCTCTTCATTTTTCTTTTCTCATATTTTGTTAAAAGAACAACAATAAGAAAAATTGTTAATTCAATATTCAAATAAAAAGACAAGTGAAATGAAGATCAAATATGAGGTATGTATTACACACAGTGTCCTTAAGACAAGTTCGCCTTCTACTACCGGTATTTAGGATAACTGGTATTTGTCTCCCAAGATACAACAAATTTCAAGTAGTTGTTGAACACATAACTCTTACTTACAGCAAACTGAGTATTTGTCATACTTTTTTATCACTTGAGAAAAATAAGAAAATGGAAGAAAGAGACTTTGTCAACAAGAACCAAACTCAACTCTTCAAAAACTTATTTACAACACAAGTCAAAAGCTCTTATTTATACTAAATGGAAAAGACATTAGATTAGTTGTGATTAATCTTTTTTAAAAGTTGTCAATAATGTCTTTGTAACTTTCAAATAATGATGAAATTAATTTTTGAAACATCAGAAAATGAAATTTCAAAAGAATAGAAGCTCAAAAGACTAATCTGGAATACAATTCACACGAGCGTGTAAATTCACACTAGAGTGTGGATTAGTCATGCACACACTGTAGCATAACGACGGGGGCGTGTGGATCCACACAGGCGTGACAGACTACTAGCCGTATGCATCAACACAGGAGTGATGCTTCAATTTCCAAAGAAAAAAAATGTAAAAATTAGGATTGGTCTAGACCAAAAGATTTTTGGCCGACATTCATGTATGCAGGTCGCGCACCCATACATTGGTCTATCCCGAGCTATGGATTTGCACTCCTATGTCTTAGTGCGCAAGAGAAAGTTTTCCATGCTACTTTATTACCCATGTATGAATATATCTTAATATATAAACACAAGTCCAACTTTACATTTTAGTGATGTAAGATAAAAACTCATATTTTCACTTTTTCTCTTTATATTTTTTTAGCAAAAAACTTATTTTGAACTTCAATCTCTATTCACATATTCTTCATTTTGAGCATATAAATACATTAATTCATAATTCTCATATCAATAAATACATATCCGGGCATTTCTCAAAAAACTGAGTTCTAGGTCTACCCGAATTATCCTATCAAAATAGCTTATAATTACTATTTTTCTAATATATTTTTCTCTCTCTGTCACAGTGCATTCTAGCAAGTTTCATAATTTAAACATGCGTGGTATGCACTGATTTTTCTTTCTTTATTCTTTTCTAGAAGATATGACGGCGTTATTATATTTTTAAAATTATAATTTAAATTTATTACCATATATTATACTCTATATTTCACTCTTTACATAAATTAAGAGAGTTTTGTATCTTTAAACAATCTCTCTATTATCCTCCGTACCTATTTTCCTCTTTAAAATTTATATTTTCTCTTATCGGATTTAAGAACCGCTAAGAGCTATTAAGTAATATTTTATTATTTTTCTTTTCTCTCTCTCATTACTTTTTTATCTCTTACTCATCTCTTCATTTTCTATCTGGAAGATGAAGAGAGTTTTGTGTCTTATTCATCTCTTACACTTGCGCAGTACGCACTGATTTTCCTTTTTTTATTCTTTTTTAGAAGATATGACGGAGTTATTATATTTTTAAAATTATAATTTAAATTTATTACCATATATTATATTCTATATTTCACTCTTTATATAAATTAAGAGACTTTTGTCTTTCAACAATTTCTTTATTATCTTTCTTACTTATCTTCATCTTTAAAATTTATATTCTCCCTCATCAGATTTAAGAGCTATTAAGTAATATTTTATTAATTTTCTTTCCTCTTTTTTATTCTTTTCTCTCTCTCATTATTTTTTTATCTCTTATTCATCTCTTCATTTTCTGTCTAGATAGTTTTATTGAGAGCCATTAAGAGTTGTTAAGTAATATTTTATTATTTTTATTTTTTGTTTTTTCTCTCTCATTATTTTTTTGTTTTTTACTCTATCTCTTCATTTTCTATATAGATAGTTTTATTAATAAAAAAAATTAAAATAAGAAGTGAAATAATAAATATTATTAAAGTGCACATAATTTTCAAAACAAACTAAAATAAAAAGTGAATTTTTTATAATATAATAAGAAATGAGATAAAAATAATTGTTGAATATGCTCTAATTACTAAAAATAAAACAATAAGAGCATCTCAATAACCTATCTATTTCTCTTATTATATAAATTTAGAGAGTTTTATATATTTCTATTTTCCTTTTTATCTATCTCACTCTCTAAAATTTATATTATCACTTTCTAAATTTAAGAATCACTAAAGCTCTTTAATAATATTTTATTATTTTTATTTATTATTATTTTTTCTTTTATTTCTCTTCTTTTAGATAATTTTGTTAATAAAAAATAAATGAAATAAAAAATATTCTCGGAGTGTATATAATTTATAAGATAAATTAAAATAGGCTGTAAATTTTTTATAATATAACTGATTCGCGGAAACGAACGATTCCGATGCTGCGACGACGGCACAATGCGTAAAGAATTAGGAGTTAGGACACTAGCCGACAAATGGAGATTTATCTCCGTACATCAAACGTACGGACAAGAGGAGGACGTGAAAGCGTGTGAGAGATCACGTGACGCGAACCAATGGCATTGGTCAAGGAAGGCATATTGCACGTGGTTGGTGGCTATTTCCTGACTGACACTCCATCAAACTTGAAGGAGATGGCGCACACGTGGCATTTTGGACATGATTCCCCTTCTCTCACCTTCACTTCTCTCGAGATCTCCATGATGCTGACTTTTCTTTTATCTTTTGCTTTTCACTGTTTGCATTGATTTTTCCTTTTTAAACTTAGAAAATAAGATAGAAGAAAAATTCGTGGTCGAGATTATCCGGAAAGAGCAAATTCTGTGTAGCAGGATTGAAATTGATGTCAAGTGTTATAAAATTAAATTTAGTATTTTTTTATTTAATTAATTAATTAATTTTTAAAATTTTTTATAAATTTATTTTTAAAAAAATACACTGTTAATATTAAAAGTAGTTTTTAAAATTATAAAAAATTAGAAATACAAAATTTTTTTGTAAAGTACTTTTTAAAAATTGAATGTCAAATAGGACCTATGTTGCTCCCATGGGTTGGGTTCTGTATGAGCTATTGAGGTCTAGCCACCAGATTTAATAGCAGCCATTAGATTAGATATGATATAATAATACGGCAGCGTTTTATTTGGGAATAAAATGCCATTATCAAACATTGAGCTGTATTATCTTTAAATTATTAATTAGCCTATCCAAACACTAATGTTTATCTTTTGGATTGAATTTTCTTAAACCAAAAAAAAAAAAAATCTTTTGGAGTGAAAAACAATGTCAGTAGGTGAAATACAAAAAATATGAGATCAATTCTAAACCAGGAATAAATATTAATGTATTAAATTAAATTAGAATCAATTGATTCCGAATTATAGGTGCTCATCTATTTTAAATATATTTGATAAAATATTTTATCAAATTTATATATACTGATTTTGGATATCGGATTAAAATATATATATTAAAATAGAAAGGGAATATGAGCACTTAGCCTAGTGGTGGATATAATAATGATTGAGGATTAGTTACGGATTAGGATCAAATCGCACGCAACATTATCAAATAGAATGTAGTTTAACATATAAATATTGCTAGTTGGATTTATTTATTGCCCATCTGTCTTTTTAGGATTTTAAAAAACGGTTTTATACATCGTATCACTATTAAAATTGATATAATTGTATCAAATTGAATTGGACCAAAATATCTTTTAGCACCTTAAATTTTAAAAAAATAACTAATAAAAAAATTTTCATACCATATTTTATATTGTATTAATATCGAAATCGAAAGTCATACGTATCTTATCGGATAATATTTAATAATATGGTCTTTGTGATGGAGTATATTGAGAACTTTTCCAACGATTCAGACTGATTAAATTAAAAAATATAATAATAATATATTTATACAATATTATATGAAAAAAAAAATGATTCTGCGTTGAAATTTTTATAATTATAAAATGAACTATTAATTAACGTTAATAAATTATTAATTAAATTTTGTACACATTTAATACGTAAATAAATTATCAATTTAATATATAAGCAAACAACGCATACTAAATATATATAAACACTGGCAAAAAAGAAAAACCAAGAAACTCTCAATATATCCTTTTGATTCTTGAAGCAAAGAGACAATCGCTGCCGGAAGTTTCCTGAATTCTATAACTTCACGATCAAAACTTAAGGATTCATTAGTCAATCAATCTGCAACTCATTAGGTAAATTACTCTAATTTTTTTTTACGTTTGATTGAATTTTTTATTTGATTTTTTATTTTTTAAAATATATTATAAAACTTTTTATATTTGATTTAATACACTATTGGTAAATTTTTTTATTATATATAAACAAAATGTAAAATTTGCTGTTAATTTTTAAAATTATATTAAAAAAATTTTAATGTTATTAACTTTATAACAAAATATCAAATTTATCATTTTTTAATAATATATTTTTTAAATTAATAAAATATCAAATTTATCAAAAAATAAATAATTATGTTTTTTGTATTTTTTAGTTGACTAATATAATCTTTTAGTTGACTAACAAAATATTTTATTCAAAAGTAATAGAAAATTTTTTTAGTTTTTGAAATAAAATATGAGAAATTTTATAATGCATTTCAAAAAACAAATAGATCAACTAATATGTTCAATCAAACTTCGTAGTTTATTAATAATTTACCCTGTATTTTTTATAAATATGTTGAATTTTGACAGAAGGAATCGTCGGTATAAAATTAAAAACATATTTTGATCTTTAAATTTTATAAATTGTACGATTAAGTTTATCATCTAAAAATTTATTTATTCGATGACTTAAATTTAATTATTAATTTTTAACTAAGTTAGCATTCAAATGAAAATTTATTCAATCAATTATTACAAATTAGATGTTAACTATTTGAAGACTAAGATTTTACTTTGATTGGGTACTTTAATTATTAATTAGTTCTCTTATTAAATATTTTATAATATAAAATAAATTAAAATTAAAAAATCAATTAAATAAATTTTTAATAGAAATATATGTATCTTAAAAATATGCAGGAGATATACTAATGTACCTTGTTAATTTCATCACTGTCGCATAATTGTATTCTTGTTATAGTACGATTATATAAAATTTTTTATTTAAAAAAAATTATTTAACTATATTTTTATTTTATTAAAATTATTTTTATATATTTTTTAAATATAAAAATATCGATAATATAACGTGGTAGCTAATATATCACTAAAAATCTAATGTGTTACCGAAAATCTAATATATCAGTTGACTTAAGTGATTTTAACGCAATAACAATATAATTAAATGATTTTTGAGAATTTTTTTTTTATCAATTTACTGCAAAATTTAGTCAAATTAACTCCTAATGTACCTAAACAAGAAAGTTAAGTTGTCATAGTATCATGGATTCGAGTTCATGTAACATTATGAATCAAAAAATCATCATATATATGATAGGCGGTAGCAATTTTGTAAATAAATTAAACTTACAAAGTTATCAAAATACGGTAATATTTTTTATAAATATTCATCTTCTGTCATCAGATAAAATGTTCATTTGTTATAAACTAAATATTCATTACGAACAAAATAAATGTTCATTAGTTTTTTCAGAATGTGTAATTTGTTATAAAACTAATGGTTCATTAAAAATAAAATAAATATTTATTAGTTTATTAATAAATATTTATTTATTATAAAACTGTAGGTTTATTACAAATAAAGCCACGATTTATTAGTTTATTAAGATAGATTCATTACAAATAAATTAAAAGTTCGTTACGAATAAAATAAACGTTTATTAGTTTATTGAGAAATGTTCATAGTTATAAAACTGAAAGTTTGTTACGAATAAAGTAAAAATTCATTAGTTTATTAATAAATATTCATTTTTTGTCTATCAAATTAAATACATAAAAAAATAAAAATAAACTACATTTTTTTTACTAATAAATTAATCAAAATTTAGTTTATTAGTAAATAAATATTTAATTTATTCGTAATTAATATTTTTTAATAAACTAATAAACATTTATTTTATTCATAATAAATATTTTTTAATGAACTAATATAATAGACTAACATACTTTTAGCTTATTTATAATAAATATTTTTCAATAAACAAATTAACTTTTACTTTATTTAAAATTAATATTTCTTAATAAACTAATAATTTTTACTTTATTCAAAATTAATATTTTTTAATAAATTAATAAATATTTATATTTATAATATTATCGCTATTAATCGCATATACCAATTAAATTTTGGTTGATAATACATATTGGACAGGAACACATGATATAATATACTGTCATAGTCAAGAAAACAGTTACCAAGATATTATGGTGCTGATTTGTTGATGTTATTCAATTACAAGTTCCTCGGTCCTTGTTTTGGGATCTCGTGTTTACCGTATGTCGCCCAAATTGCCACATTATATTAGGGTTTCACCTTCACATAATAAAGATCACCTTTTTCTGTGTAAGAAAATTTTTTAATGAGGTTGTCTCCATTTCTCAAAATTAAATATATTAGTGACCATGAATAACTCAAAATTTAATAGATTGGGCCGAAGATTTTATGTCTTATGATCTTGGAGAATATGGGCTCCAATTTTTGAATCCAAATACCTAATATATGATTTATAATAGAGGAATTTTTACTGTTTTTAATTATTTTTTAATATTACCGACATTTTTTTTATTTTCATATTCACCAACTTATTTTTTATTTGGACTCACTTTTTTAAATCTTTTTTTTTTCTTCTTTTTCTTTTTTCTTCGTTGTGACTATGTCTCCTCTTGGCAGCCTTTATACCATTTTCGTCACAGATATATCGATTTGATCGTTCAGCTTTTTCATCTTCTTCGAGATCTACCTTTCTCTTATTTATGATCTGGTCTTCTCCAATCTCGTTGCTTTTCTCCCTTCTGTCCCTTTTGTTTCTTCGAAAAAGAGAAAAATCACAACTGAAATTCATGATAATATTGCAATTATTTTTAGGATTTAACTTTTGTTCTAAGTTTAATGACTTTGTCAAGTTGCTCTAAGAGGAAGGTTTAAGATTAAATTTGTTTATTTACTTTTTTGGAATTCTTGTATGTGTTATTGATTTCTTTTTTGTTTATTTTTTGTGTGTGAAAATTACTAAGATATCCCCAAATTATACATAAAGTATCCCTAAGGTATTTATTTGAAATTCCCAAAGGTATACCAAAGTATTCATAATGTATCCCCAATATATACTCAATGTATGACCAAGGTATACTAGACTTTATAGCATTTGTTCACTACTGTTTTAGGCTAAGGTATTTCCAAGATATATCAAACTTTATATCTTTTGTTTACAACTGTTTTAGGCGCAATGTATTTCCAAAATATATCAAATGTATGCCCAAAATATACCGTTAGCCTCTATTCACAATTGTTTTAGGCCCAATATATATCTAAGGTATGCTCGACTTTATAGCCTTTGTTCATGTAACTATTTTAGATCCAAGTTATTCTCAAAATATTTCCAAAGTATGACCAAGGTATACCATAAATTATTTTATATTTTGCTAAATATTTTAGGCCGAAGATATATTTTAAATATACCTAAAGTATACAGAAAATATAATTATAAAAAATATTTTTTTATAAAATTAATAAAAATACATGTAAAGTTGTAATTATTTCATTTTCTTTTTTGTATTTATGAAAAATTTCCTTTATAATAATATTTTGGCCTGCCGGCAAAAATCGTTAGATCGATTGATTTATTTATGTGGGAGATAGAAGGAGAATATTCACAATTCAATGTAGCCATGGAATTGTGAATTTTTGGACGGTTTCAGTACTCGAGCTTTGTGACGCAATTTAGAGATGAACAAAACAATAGTGGTGGAAAGCAGAGAACACCAGCGGCTAGCTTCATCCAATTGCAAACACTAAAGGTCATAGATGGACTTTTTTCCTTTGCCGCCTTCACCAAAATGGGTGTGGATTTTAGGCCGAATCTCTTCCAATTCAGTCTCACTTTGTCCCCAATTCGCCATCAATCTCTTCATCTTCTGGTTAGTTTTTCCTTTATTTTATATCTCTTTTTTTCCCCCTAATCTTATAGCTGCTTGCCAGGATTTATGGGCTTGAATATTTGCCACAAACTTGTGGATTTCATATTTTCACTCTAATAGCTGGAATGGAGGAATCTGCTACAAATTTTCACTATTTTGCTTTATTCTAGTCAATTCAAGATTCTGAGTTTCAGTTATCGTTAGCATATTTTCCTTAATTTTCCTTAATTTTTATCAATGAAGTTGTGTTGCATATATAATTGGGCCTGATTGGGGGCGATTGTGGTGAATTTTTGAATTTCGAGCAATTTAGTTCTTAATTAAATGTTAATGACTCCTGATTCTTTTTTTAAATGATGAAGTTAGAGGCAGGAAATCTTCTGTCAACAAAACAAGACTATCTTATCTATCTGCTATAATTGAAGAGAGTGAAATCTTGTTTAGAGATCCTTTTAAGACATATGCTAGTTCATATTATGTGCAAACCTTAGCGGATGAGCATTAACAAGATGAAGGAATAAGGGGTTGTGATTGCATTAGTTATTGAATTGTAGTTTCCCAATACTTTTGATGCATTTTCACTTCACTTTGTTGATTGTCATGTGATATCTGTAATCTTTCAGATGAATGTCAGCAAGAGATCTCAATGCAGCTTAAAATACACGATTGATGATGCTGAAGATTCAATGGAAGGCAGCATTTTAGTTTCACCTTCAATCTCAAGAGAGAGGACTTCACGGTTCAGTTTGTTATTAGAAATTCTTTCAGATGAATGTCTATTTGCTGATTCGGATAGGTTGAAGTTGGAAAAGGATATTCTGTTACAATTAAGAAAGGTTGGTGCTCTGGAAGTATTTCGTACATGCCTAACGAGGACCCTTAATACCACAAATGTTTTTGAATTGTCTAATGCTCCTACTGAAAATATTGATAAGTGTAAAATGAAGGACACACCTATGATCATGTGCATGAAATCATCTGAACTTCGAAAATGGAAGAAAGAAAATCTGGAAGAGAAAGAGCCTCCTCTAAAAGCCATAAATTTCTTTCGTCATCGTCTTCAAAACCAATTCAAAATGGCCTGGGAAAGCCCTATTTCTCTTCCGCCAAAAAAGCATAAAACTCGAAGAGTAGAAGACTGATGATTGCTGGAAATGAGGCAGATGTCCAGGGGAGTCAAGGTTATCATAATCCTTTAATAGATAATGTGCTGCATCCTTTTTTCATCTTTAAGGATTCTGACAGTTAATCTCATCCTATACTTTTACAGTTGGTCTCGGACTTAAAAAAGATCAGAAAGACTTTGGAAGAGGAACTGGGCAAGTAGTCACCATGAGTTCCTGGGATGAAGCAGCTGGACTTGACGTGAAGGTGCTCCAATAGCAGTTGTGTTTTGGTTGGTATTGCAGGGATGAGCTCATCAGGAGCACACATTCCTTAGATCTATTCCTTGCCAGAAATTATAGGGCTATGGGAATAGCCTTTGGAAGATTTAATTGGGGCACATATGTCAACTGTGCCAATTTATTTCTTGTTTTCTTTTTTGAGTTGAATCCTGAAACATCAGGTAACCTCAGCCAAAAATCGGTTTCTTTTAATTTCCTTTTGTTGTGATCACAATAACAAATTTGTTTTGGGACTGGGACATCTTTCTCGATAATGTCCACAGGATGGGTTAGACAGATATTATTAGAGCTATTTTCCCTTTCTTAAGCCATTTGTACACTCATTTTAGACAATGATCAAATTTTACTTGTGACTCCTCCATCCTGGACTAGAAAGTAGGAAATAAATTAACTGGTCACAAGTCAAGCTGATTTGCGGATCCTAACTTTGAGTCTATGGCAGGCGTTACTGATTGATTCATTAAAAAAAATTAATTGTGTTAGATGGTATCCATTGTCTCCATATTCTATTTGTCAAAGATGTACCAATTTCATTTCCAATCAGGCTGGAAACTTGGGTGTGTTGCAAGGTGCAGAAAGATTTGATAACGCTAGGGGATACCGATTCTCCACATAACAGTACTGGATACGGAAATTGATGTCAAAGATTGTATGTCATGCTAGAGGTATGCAAATACCTGTATGATCCTCATTAGTTGAGAGATAATATCATATTAGCAAGATCTGGATTTTCATTTTGTTTGTTGATTTTTTGTGCATTTTTCTTGTTAGTGGCACACTAAGCCTCACTAGTACAAAATATACTTTAGAGGAACGTTTTATATGGCTATTAAAAAAATTCAGCAATAAATAGTATAGTAAAAACTTTTTGTTGCTGTTTTTATTTTCTACAGCATCAAAAAATCATGAAATTTTTACTTTCAGTTACCCTAAACTCTTCAAAAATTAATATAGATGTACAAATATAAATAATTAATATATAACAAAATTTATTATATGAGGGGCTTTTGAAACTGACTTTTTGTAAGACAGCAGCAAATAATTAGGGGTAAATGTGACAAACAAAATAAAAGCCAATCGCAAATGCTCTTGCACGAAATGGCAGCATTACACATAGAGCAAATGTGATTGGCTTCTTGTAAGATAGTAGCGAAAAATGAGGAGCAAATATGACTAGCAAAAGCAACGCTAGGTGCAAATGCTCTTGAATGAAAATGCACCGTTTCATAGGCCTTGCCCCATGAGCATAGGTGATTGGCTTCTGTTTTTCCAGTCGCAAATGCTCCACCCTTAAACGCTAAGTTTTATTTTAATAGCAGAAAAAGAGCTTTTTAAAAACACCTTAAACCGTTCCAAACGAGAGATCCCCAGCACTCTCCTGTTCGATACTCTGCTTGTTGGCTCAAAGGCTTCATTAAATTAAATTCAAAGTTTTGATGATTATAAAACAATGATATTAGAATTTGGTACTTTAATGTTTTAATTTCAGATTCAAAGTTGCAATGTGATTTAAAGACATTTATTAATCAAGACGAGACTCATTTGTACAACAACAAGTTACCTTAGGATCATATTGTAAAGTCATTGTGATGTATGTTAAAAGTGAATCTTAAAAGTGTTAGAAAAATGTTAAGTTAAAATGTTCTTTTCAACTGTTAGAAACCTAGTATTCTAATCGTAACAGTTTTTTGCTACAAAACAAAAATAATTGCTAGTTTTTGTAAAAATAATTTGTGATCTTTACTGACTAGTTTTCTATTCTAAAATTATAAATACATGTTGGAAATATAATTTGGGAGTTGGAAAACATAAGATCAATAAAAGAAATTCGTTCTTCATCTTCTTTAAAGTTTTTCCTTCCACTTGAACTTCACATTTGACATTCTCTTCACTTTGGCTCCTAGTGTCTGTTGTAATCCTCAAATTCGAGCTTGATTAAAGTATATTTGAGCTGTAAGTTTTCAAATAGAGCTATAAAACCTGTTTTGGGTTGGTTAGCGCCTAGAGTTTCAAGCTAACCAAGTGTTTGTCAAGTTTTACTTTGTAAAAACTTGAGGTTGCTAAGGGAGAGCTTGGATTTAGCTCTTTTTAAGATTGTAATTGGCTTGACTCTTGTCTTTGAAAAAGAGTTATTAGTGGAGAGAAACTCTTAAAATTGAATCTTGAGGAGTAAATATAGGCTAAGAAAGTCGAACTACTATAAATCAAGTATATTCAACTCTTCTTCTCTATCTCAGCTTTAAATCTCTATTTCTTGATTGTTTAATATCTTTCAAATCTGATTTTGATTGAAAAAGGGTTGAAAAAATTAGTTTTGCATAAATCTCCAAGTGCTCAAAGTTAGATTTCAAGTTTTTATTTTAAATAAAAGTGGTGATTTATTTAACAAAATATTTTTGAGATAGAAAAACTTCTCTAATTTTAAATTTTTGTTTTGAAAGAAATAAAATTCATTTCATCTTTAAAAATCATCAACTGTCCACATTAGAATTATAATAGCATACTATTAGAATACTCAGGAAATGTGAGTCATTTTTACAATAGCAAAAAATTCTTGAAATCTCAATTCACCCCCCTCTTAAGCTATTTTGAGACCTACATTTGGTATCAGAGCCTATTTCCCTTCACCTAAGGCTTCACATCCTTTGAGAGATCCAAAAATATGGCTTTAACCTTAAACAATGTTATTTTCCCACCCATTGCCACTTCATTTCAAGAAGGTCAATCTATTATACGACCTCCTCTCTTTTTTGGAAGCAATTATCCTTATTGGAAAGCAAAAATGTGTCATTTCTTACAATCTAATGACTTAGATTGTTGGGATTCTGTTTTAGAAGGCTATACACATCCAACAAAGAAAGATGAAACAAAGAAAAAAATCATGGAAATGACAAAAGACGAAAAGCAAGCAACTAAAGTGAACTCCAAAGCCATGAGCTTTATGTTTTGTGGGCTGGATACGAATGAGTTCAATCGAGTATCCGGATGTGAGATGGCAAAAGCAATATGAGATAAATTAGAAACAACTTATGAAGGATCCGAAGAAGTGAAAGATTCAAAGCTTCATGTGGTGATGAATGATTATAGAACATTTCGATTAAAGCAAGATGAAAGCATTTCAGAAGCAAGTAATAGATTTGTGAACATCACAAATGCCCTCAAAGCTCTTAGAGAATCTATTAGTGAAGTTCATCAAATCAAGAAGTTTCTAAGATCTTTGACATAAAGATAAAAATAAAAAATGACAATTTTGCTAGACAAAAACATTCGCAACATGTCATATGATGAGGTAATTGGTTCTTTATTATCATATAAAATGCTAATAAATTGTCAAATTGTTGATGTAGATAAAAAGAAGGAAAAAAGCAAAAGAATTGCACTTAAAGCTTCTTCAAGTGATAGTAGCAACTCAAGTTTTCTTCAAGTGATAGTAGCAACTCAAGTTTAAGTGATAAAGAGCTGGAAAGGATGGCAAGAAGATTTAAAAATATGCTTAAAAAGAAAGTCTCATAAAAAGCACAAAAATAAGAGCAAATCTAGAAAATCAGAAAAACATCAGAATACTCAGAATAACAATGATGTTGTGTACTATGAATGCAACCAATCTGGGCACACTAAACTAAAGTGTCCAAAGCTGAAATATAAAGGAAATAAATACAAGAAAAGAGCTATGGTCTCAACTTGGAGCAATAGTGAAGAATTAAGTTCGAATTTAATCGAATCGAAAGGAAATGAAATGGCAATAATGCCATTGATGGTTGATATTGAAAATGCTAGAAAAACAGAGACTTTGGACCTTAATCTTGACCATAACTCTGAGGTAAGTGAATATGATCCTTCTTGTGATGATGATTTATTGAGATGCTTTGAAGAGCTGCATTATAAGTATAGCAGCTAAAGAAAAAGTATTATATTTTGGATAATATATATACTGATCTAAAAGATACACATGATGATTATATGAAAGAAGTAGATAAATACATAAATAATAAGCTTAAGGCAGTTAATCTTTACAATGATGTTGCAAGAGAAAATGCTTCACCACATGAAGAAATTGATAAAATGAGAAAGGAGATTGAAAAATTACGATATGATAAGCATGTGTTATATGAAGAGATCATATACCACAAAACTAGAGCTGTTCGGTTTGGTAAAAAAAGAAGGGTAGTTATGAATGGTTATGTGCAATATGTGAAAGATGATACATATATTTGATAAAATTGTTTTACATATTTTTTCTCATATTACATGTTATTATTGTAACAAAAGGGGGCATATATCTAAATATTGTTTCTTGAGAAATGATATTAATGCTAAGAATATTTGGGTTGTAAAAGAAAAATATTTTTTTACAAACAAGTCATAAGAAGATGAATGTTCTATCCACTTTAACTAACAACCAAGGACCCATAGTCAAGTGGGTACCAAAATCAACTTAATTTCTTGCAGATTTATTCAAGAAGCAGCTAAAGCATGATCTGGTAATGGGTGCTCAAGATAAATGATAAGCATGTCTATGGCTCAAAGCTACAATTAAAAAGAAAATTTTGAAGGATTCTTGGTATGAATATTGCAATAAACTGATTTAGATCATTTGAGGTATTCTTAATAACCCATCGTTGATGTATTTGTATGAAAATAACATGATATGTGCAAATTTTAAGCGTTATGTGTGATTATGTGTTGTCTGCATAATTATTAGAATATAAGGTGCTAAATACTTATTTATTTAGTGTTCTAATTGATCATGATTTCAGTCATATTATTTGAGTTTAATTTTTATTTCAGATGTTTTATAACTTTGTCCTCACAATTAAAAGGCATAAATTTTATATTGAGGATAATTTTGTCATTTGACCTGTGTATCTCTCTCATTTATGCATTTCTCCACTACAAAAGCCCATTTACAGTATTTTTCTCTTTAAAAAAAATTCTTTTTTAGATGTAAAAATTTAGTTTATGAAAAAATTAAATTTTTTTGGAAAGTACAAGTTTTTCAAGTCTAAAATGGTGGTATTGTTCTTAGTAGACTTTTAAAATTCAAATAAAATTTACAAGAATATGAAAAATTGGATTTATTGTTTCCCTATGTGAGCACTTTTCCCAAGCTGTGCCATTTGACTCTCTCTCTCCTCTCTCAATTTGTTTTTTTATCGAATTGAAGAGATTTTCACTTTACATTCTTTGTTAATGTCAAACACAAAAAATTAGAAAGAGAGAGACCCATTTTTTCCATTCTCTACCTCACCAAGATTTCTCTCCTCAATGCCATAGTAAAGATTAAAAAAGAAAAAAAAACTCGGATCTATAGGGAGGAGGAAAGAGACAATCACCTACTTTAGGTCCAAATCGGCGTCGAGACCAGCCACGTCATCTATATAAGAGCAGTTCTTCGATGGCGAAATTCCGATAGTAACTGTAACTCAACCGAAAATGAACTTTGGTCATAATTTTCCATAAGTAGATGATGGGTCAGATAGTGAAAAGTGTTGAAATGATGTAATTCAAAAAACGAAGATTAAAATCAACTTGTAGGTCTGTCTTGGATATAGAAAAACTGCAAGGATTTTCTGCCAACTCAGATTGTGACTGGGTAATTTCAATTCTCATTGATTCTATTACTATAAAATTTGTTGATTGAAAATAGATTTTCAAATTTGGTGTTAGGATTAAAATGTTATGGACTGATATAATTTTGATGAAAACTAAGGAAACTGATGGTTATGTTTGAAAACAAAATGGAGATTGTTGTGAAAGGAAATATTTCTAATTCCAAAGTTGAATCTTTTACTGGAATTCTGATTTTAAAGATTTAAAGTTGTATTAAAGTAATTTGATGAGAGTGGAGAAATATGTATACCCTATTTTTATTAGAAGATTTTCACAATAGGATGACAATATTGAAAAATATCGATGAAGGGATTGAAATTTGATTTGAAATTAGAAACTCTACTAGATATATTTAAAATTTTGAATGGGATTGTGAAAGTTTGTGGCTGTGTAAATTGTTGGATTTAGATTTTGTGAATAATTTGACAATATTTTAATATTGAATTGATTAGATATTTGAAATTGAATATATGATAGCTAAACTCTTGAACTTTTTCAATATACATAACCATTGAACTATTAGTTTGAATTGTTAGATTGTAATTCTTGATGATTATTTTTTAGCAATATGACTATTTAGAGTTATATACAAATTGAATATATTTGAATAGATTGATTTTTTTATATTAAGTAGCTAATAATTTTGCATTTAGAACCGATCTTGAAGTATTTTATTGTAACATCCCTTATCTTTCTGTATACACCATCATATACCAGACTGATAAGTACTGTTACGGTTTACAAAACTAAATATTAAAATATTTGTAAATAATATAAAATACTATAACATTTTTCTTTTAAGTAGAATAAAATATAAAACAAGAATATATAATTCTAAACTCACTCTCTGTCTATATTCTCTTGTATATGAGTATTTAAATTTTTTTTTTACAATACTAATATCATAATAATAAAATACAAAAGAAAAGCCAACCCGCTCGAAATGGCTACCGCTATTGCTTGGCTCCATATTGTGGGGTCCACTATCAGCGACTTTATATCTATAATGCTTGTCGCTTTATCTTCACTTTAAACCTGCGTGAGAGAAAAACAAACTCTCGCGTTGAGTTATACAACTCAGTGGTACAGAAATTTATAATAGCAGTCATTTATAGAAAATATCAAATATAAAATTTTTCATTAATATTATAAACTTATAAAAATCTTTTGTCATGCTCATATACTAAATCATCATAGACTAATCACAGGGAAACGAGAGGTACATATCATTTCATGATCCCAGGAAACCCACCGGATCAGAGAATTAATGTGAATAAATTTTATCACACGGTCATAGGAAACCCACCAGACCGAATATATGTATCATACGACCACAGGAAACCTACCGGGCCAATAACCCTATTGACATATCAATAACTCCCTAAACTGTCGTCTATGCTAATATATGAGCTAAAATATCAAATTCTTATCAAATATATATTTTCATAATACTTCAAACCATTTTATCATATAAACTCATTTAAATAAAAACTTCATTAAAATCATATTTTAAACATTTAATGACTAAAATTATAAAATACTGTACAGACCTCAACTTTCACTTGTCAATGTCTACCGGCTCTTTTTCCCGGTTTGCCTTTGGCGCCAGTCTCGTAATTGCGCCTGAACAACAATAATTTCTAATTAACTACAAATCATTTTTAACATATTTTTTATTGAAAATAAAACTCCCAACTACTTCCCGCTCTCTCATATCGATATTATATTTTCTCGTTACACTTGTTTGATGCATAATTCGAAATTTCGGTCACCTAACACGCTTTCCGGTGTGATAAAAAATTTTCCAATATATATATTTTTTTTTAATCTTTGTAAACATTTCATTTTTCCTTATTTTTCATCCTTCATACTATTTTTCTCCTTTTACTTTCATTATTCCTTTTTCTCCAAAAATCTATTTTTTTCTACTCAAAAATTTCTATTAATTCAATAAATGCTTTAAAAATTTCAAATAAATTCCTATGATCTCTTTAGCCCATTTTCTTATATTTTCCATCACCAATTTTACCAAAATAATATTCAATAATTTCCAATAAATTTTTCAATAATTAGGCCAAAAATCCAAAAATTCACCAAAAATATTTCATTCATTCCAAAAATTATCTTCCACTTCCAAATACTCCATTTAACTCAATTTTCATCATTTT
>CATIWF010072841.1:0-77638 GCA_949630135.1 Balakata baccata
TGTATAGGATCATGGCATTTGTAATTTGGGTTGTCTATCTGCATATGTATAAATTAGTAAATATGTAATAGTGTGTATATGTGATGCTTAGCTGTCAAATGTTGCAAAGTAATAATATTATATGATTCAAAAAAAAAAAAAAAAAAAAATCCCTCATTATAAACAGGACTATGTTCCATTATATGCAATATACGACAACATGATATAAGTATAAGTGATATCCATAGGTATAAGGTGTTACAACCATTTTCGATTATATTCCCGGTTACAACACTTGAACCAACATTATATACAAGCTGATATGGTCAATGTCATATTGTATGCAATTACCAAATGAATTTTAATCACATTAAAGTTGAAATCCATAATTCCATAAATTAATTCAAAATTAATTCACCTTAAATCCAAGTTATAATGATGTTTAAATTAAACAATTCAATTTTATCGTACATACCATCATCTAGTCAAACTAGAATTGAAAATTGCTCAAATTATAATGATTCAAAATCAAAACAAAATTTCTTATAGATTCCAGGAATTCAAATTATCAATTTAGGCATCTATAGGTCAGCTCAAGCCAATCAAAATAATTTGGAACAAGCCAAACCATTAAGCCCAGCAAACCGACATACACAGCACTAAAACTGATACCTTTTGAGTAGAATCAAATTAGAAATTTACAATTGAGAAAAATCAAATTGGCATGCATTTAACATCAAGATAACATCATAATTATCACATAATAAAATATTAAGGTGTTGGAATGAAATTTAGTACATACAACAAAATTGCAAACAAAACAACCCATTTGAGAACATAAACAGTCTCATTTTGCCTTTCAATCACAAAATTAATTAAAACAATTTTAATTAAAATTTTGAGCTATCCAGATGTTAAAACACATTCTTAATATGTTAAAATCAGTGTTCTCATAATCTCATTACAAGAACATGCCAAAGAGCCCAACCATATATTAAACAAGTTCACTAGATCATGCAAAATCTAGTTCATCAACCCTTTTAATTAGAAATCCGAATTTCCTGAATTAAAACACTTTTAATTCAATATTCAATCATAGTTTTATTCTTCAATCATCCCAAGATTAGACCATGAAAGAAAATTATAGTGGAAGACAAATATACAGTCAAAAAAAATTTTAAAACTATGGAATCCAAAACTGTCACTTTCATACAATCATATTGCATCTTCAATTAAAATTGCTTTTGATGGGCATAAGGGGGCTCTGATACCACTGTTGGGTTTTGAGTATGCATCTCATACGTGTATGTAGCAGAGATTTAAAATTTTTCAAAACCCAAAACCAAGGATACGTCTTATGCCATCAAAACCAATTAACCTAACCAAAGTTGAAGATGATTACCTCTTATGTTCTTGATTTTTTTTCCTTTCTTTTCAGTTGCCAGATTGTTGTAAACCACAACAATCCAAAGTTGAATTGCCTCTAACGGTAATCCACATGAAAGGGACAAACAAAGCCTTGAAGGGATGGCCTGACACAATCCTTTTGTGCTAGCAATGGAAGAATGTCAATTCTAGAGAGAAAGAATTATTTCTGAAATAATTCTTATGTTTCAGCTTTTTTTTGGAGCTTTTAAAGTTATATTTATAGTTTCCACTAGTCATATTAGAGTTGCGACTTGTTTAGGAATCCCATTCCTAAAACTTCCCAAAAAGAAAGGGAAAATCTCCAGCAATGCATTGTAAGTGATGCGGGCGCGCTCACTGCCTAGCAAGTAGGTGCTGCCACTTCAGTAGGGTTCAAAAACACGGCTTGCAAGCGGTGTGTGCCAGCTCATAGCTGCACGGGCCTATACCAACCCATAGACTTGTCGTTTGCGAAACTCTTCAGCAACATCGATACCATATGATCCGAAATCTTTCTCTCATAAATTTGGATCTCATCCAAGATCAAATTAAATGTTCTTAACACCTTCAGTGAGTCTAACCTATTATGTTCCTGATTATGTTGGCCACTCAAATTAACTATTAATTTGGGCAAGTCATGAGCGGTATCTCGCAATGCCCCAATTAATAGGAAAGTCATTGGTTTGACTACGAACCTTTCCATAGACAATGACCATGCAATTCGTCCTTTCAGCATCTTATACCCAATTGGTTCAGAGCATGGACTATGTGTTAGCTCCCGCTAGACTGACTACATAACACCTAGCCCAAGTGATGTTAGATCTTGTCACTGAGACTCACTACTCAAAAGACATGTCATTGAAGACCATTTTGAAGACATTTCCAGTCTAGCGAGAGATTCCGGAGTAATGATCCCAACAAGAGGCCGTGGGTATGCACTCCCTTTAACAGGAGTGGTGAATCCTTTTTTGGCTACCCAATTACCTTCGAATACCTCAAGCTATACCCAATTAGCACCCTATAAGCGACCTTTGTAAGGTAATGCCCACACTTTAGGGCATTTAAGCGGATTTTTGAGGGGTATTTTTGTCAATTGTAGTTTATTTTTTATTTTGGTGGGCATAACCAAATCCCTCTCAGGAAAGGTAATCTCGTGGTTAGGAAAGGTAATCTTGCAGTCAGGAAAGGTTTTCGGCTTGGGACACCCTTTTTCCCGATTGGAACTTGTTTCTGATCTACATGATATAAATATATGTGTTTGCACCCCACTCTGCACAAATCAAAAATCCAGCCGACACCTGCATACCTTAGACACTCCATAAACCCTCCCATTGATTCTCCATTGATTCTCCATTGCCTAAACACTTAAAAACACAATTTGGATTATTGTATCAAGGATTTATTAGGGTTTTTTGTGTTTTTCATCAAGAACACGAGTTATTAGCTAAACAACCCTTTGAATCAGATTTCTTCACCTATGTTCTTGACTTCCAGAGGGGGATTCAGTAAGTATCTCATTCTTTAATACTCTTAGATTGGGTTTGCTGGTTTATTGTCATTTAATTAGGGTTTTTCCAATATTTTGAATTAGTACTTGTAGAACATAAGGTATAGAACATTTTTTGACCTTTGATTCATATGTCTAATACTAAGGAACGAGGCAGAAGACGGTAATAGATGCCAAAACATGAGAGAAATGTTAGAGTGAGGATTTTGGCTCTATTGTTTACGGTTTGTACATATAATCATATTTATTCGCTTTCTGGCATCATGATTGCTAGTGAATAGGTATATGGGATGTTTTGTATCTATTGAATGCCATGATTATCGATCTGAATGGTCTGAACACACTGGTATGAATTATTCATGATATTTTAATATTTAAATTGGTATTCGATGAGTTAATGGGATTATGGTATGTTCATAATGACAAATGGTATGTTTTTATGAGGTATGATATTTTGGAAATGTGTATTATGCATTGAAATTTGGAGATATGTGTCAGCATCTAAAAATTTAGTTTTATGTTGTTGATGTCGGACCTTTCCCAATCGAGAAAGGGGAGTCCTGATCGGGACTTACCTGACCTAGGCCATATCAGCCCCATAGCAGGCATGGCCAACGACACTAGTGGCGCAGTGGCATGCAACAACGTGCTGGGGTTCAAACTCACCTGTGTGTGAATGTTAGTTACTGAATATGATGGAATAAATGTGTAAGGCATGTTTTATATGTTATTAAATGAAGTACTTATGAATATAATATCAGTGAAATTTTGCCTAAGTGTTATACCATCATATGAGAAGAAACATGGATAACAATGAGACATGATATGGAAATGATCATAGGAATGTTAATATGTGAAATGTGATAAGTTGCTATGTGAATATTATGGAAAAGTTATTATGCTCATGGAATAAGGTTCATATGATTAAAAAGGAAAAAATATAAATGCCCTTGCTCGTACTAGGACTGACTATAGAATAGATGGTGCACCATTAAGGGTGGTTATGGTACTATAGGATGTTTCATGCGTTAATTATCGGGCAAGGTGGCTTCAACTCCAAGAGCACCCTTGGCCTATTATGCTAGCAATTTTTAAATACAGTTATGAGTCAAGTTGGCTTCAACTCCGATAGCGCACTTGACTCATCAAGCACAAATACAAACAATCATGGTTAGGTGGGTAGGGTGGCTTCAGCTCCTAGAGCACCCCTATTCACAACCCATATCCTGTAGTCTATTATAGAGTAACTAGGCAAATTAAATGAATCAACAGGAAAGAGGTAAATGTGTTACTGTTCATATGAATACAAGAATGGCTTCCGCTTACCTGGTACGATACAATGATATGTAAGAAATTGATTGGTATGATGGCATGACTATAGTTTTTATGAATTGTAAAATGAGATGAAGCGTTATATTATGACTTTCATGTAATGAATGATATGTGTTGAATATGTATGATATGCAAATAGAATTGATATGATTATATGTATCACTAAGCTTGGATAGCTTACCTACACACAGATCTGGAGCCTTAGGAAAAGTTGACACAGAGAAGCCAAGCTAGGCAGTGCATCTAGAATCAGAGTCAGCTTATATTGCATTTTACCTTATACATGCATTTTGAGATGTTGGACATTGTTTTAATATAGTTTATGGATTATGAACTTATGGTTTCAAGGTTTTGTAAGATTGTTTTATTTTGGGAATGTTTAGCTCTAGTTAACGGATTTATTTTTTTGAGATTATTTTTAATAAGAACGAATGTTTGATAATTACACATACGGTACATGTTGTCATGGATAAACAAATGAACGAGATCATGAGATAAAAAAAATAATGCTAAAGGCTAAAAAGGTAACTATTGCTAAAGCTTCAGTATCATGTATATGATGGCACTCCCTTGTATAGTGGGCTAATATTCTATACGGAAGGATGTTACAGTAACTAGGAATAGAGTCAAAACACATAATCAGTATCCAGGATATCCTTCAGTACCTTAATAAGGATACTTACACCATTGCTATAATGAGACTATAATTGATATTTGATTAGATAATCCATACGATTGTCTCATGGTAGGTCATCCAATGTACTTGACTACTCTTAGCAGGCATCCACTTATTAACTCTGAACATCTCATGCTCACAGACTATGAGATCTGCTACTTGATCAAATCAAGGAGTATAACATGTGCTAGTCTATTTGGATTAATAATATCCCCATCTTATTAATCCTATGACTAGGGATAATTTTGATACTAACATAATTACACATGTTAGGAATCTCATTATTATGATCCCGTCATGATTTCCTTCATGCTATGTTATACATCAAGGACTTTATTAATTGATTTAAGATCCCTATCAATTCATAAATGAAATGAACATATATTAATGAAAATGCCTTTTATTAATTGAATAACTTTGTACAATAAGTGCTAAAGGTGATTGCCTTTAGAACACTTCTCTAACAAACATAGCATGAAGGAAATCATGATGAGATCATGATAATGAGATTCCTATAATGTGTAATTATGTTAGTATCATAATTATCCCTAGTTATAGGATTACTAAGATGGGACATTATTAATCTAGATAGACTAGCACATGTTATACTCCTTGATTTGATCAAGTAGTAGATCTCATAGTCTGTGAGCATGAGATGTTCAGAGTTAATATGTGGATGCCTGCTAAGAGTAGTCAAGTACATTGGATGACCTACCATGAGATAATCGTATGGACTATCTAATCAAATATCAATGATAGTCTCATCATAGCAATAGTGCAAGTATTCTTAAACGTGAGGTACTCAAGAATATCTTGGATACTGATTATGTGCTTTGACTCCATTCCTTATTGCCTCAAAGAGGTCACTCGTGATGTGGTGATTGGGTACATTTTGAGGTAGTTGAAGGTAATTGGGTAGCCAATAAAGGATTCACCACTCGTGATAGAAGGAATGTATATCCATGGCCTATTGTCAGGATCATTACTAGGGAGTCTTTGGCCAAAGCAGAAATGTCATGAAGACAATCTTTAGTGACATATCTAAATGAGTAATGAGTCTCAAGAATTAGATATAACATCACTTAGGGTAGGTGTGATATATTGAGTCTAGCAGGAGTTGACACATGATCCATACTCTGAACCGAGTGGGGCATAGAATGGTGAAAGGACAAATTGCACGAATATTTTCTATGGAAAGATTTGTAGTCAAACCACTGACTTTCCAGTCAGTTGGGGGCATGATGTGTTACTAGATACCACTTATGACTTGCTCGAATTAATTGTTAATTCGGGTGGCCAACATAACCGGGAACCTAATGGGTCACACGCATTGGAGGTGTGAAGAAATGAGTAAAATGGTCTTGGATGTGATCCAAAAATATAAGAGAATTATTTTGGGTTGGACTGTGATGGGATAGCGGAAAAATTTTGGAAAAATTGTTCGGAAGGGGTCACGGAATTGTATGGGCCTACTGACCAACTAGCCCTACCAATAAATAAGGCCAACTAGCCTAATTTGCCCAAATCCCCTATTTTACTCCTATTTTGGTGCCACTTGATTTTTGAATCAAGTTTGGGTTAGAGTGGGACTCTAAAACCCTAGGGGCATTTTTTGAGTCATATTTATATTAAATTTTGGGTAGAAAATTTAATTTAGCCATAAGAGAATTAAGTGTTAATTGTTGATTTTCTCTTAATGAGCACACACTTTGCTAGCACATTTTATATGTTCAAACCATCATCCTTAGGATTTCAATCTTCCATTTTCACGTAAATCAACATTAGAGACTATCCTACTTTGGATTGTTATAGTTTGTGACAACCCAATAAGAAGGAAAATTGAAGAAATAAGCCAATAAATTAGTGGCACTAATTTCTATCCTTGCTTTATTAAATTAGTTTTAATGGCACAAGTTCTATCCTATGAACCGGCTTTTAAAAAATTTTAATTTCCACTGTATTTTTTTTGTATGTGATACATCTTCAAAACCCAACATGTATTGTGATAACAATGGAGTCATTGTGCAAGCAAAGGAGCCTTGACCGATGATATGTCCCGGGTCTAGGGGGTGTGGAACGGATTTGGCCAGGTGGCACACAAAGTCGAAAGAGACTAGTGGCCCTTGTTTGATCCAAGATAAAGGAATAGAGTTGTGCCTCTACTATCAGTTAAAGCTTTTGGCAGAATGGTAAGCGCTCTTTCTGGTTAAGCGTGTTATGGCAGGGGTAGTACCATGATGGCTGACCTATTAGGAAGTGCTTGGTTTAAGGCAGTTAAGCGGTCGATTAAACGTTCTAGAGTAGGGTCAGTACCATGATGAGTGACCGTCTGAGAATTCCTTGGCCCAGTCGCATCATTTGGTATCAGCGCCTAAAGTTGGGTCTGGATCCCACTTCTGTGTGCCAGGTTCGAGGATGAACCTCCTCAAAGATGGAATCAATGATACATCCCGGGTCTGGGGGTGTGGAACGGGTTTGGCCAGGTGGCACACAAAGTCTAAAGAGACTGGTAGCCCTTGTTTAATCCAGGATAAAGGAATAGAGTTATACGTCTGCTATCGACTTAAGCTTTTGGCAGAACGGTAAGCACTCTTTCTAGTTAAGGATGCTGTGGCAGGGACAATACCTCTTGGGAAGTGCTTGGCTCAAGGCAGTTAATCAGCAGATTAAGCATTCTTAAGTAGGGACAGTACCATGATGGGCAACCGTCTGGTAATGCCTTGGCCCAGTCGCATCAATCGATCTCATTAAAGATCCAAACATGTGCTTAGATGCTACCATGTGATTAGAGAATCATAAGTAGAGGTGACGTAAAAGTTGAAAGAGTGCCCACTGATTAGAATATAGCTGATATGGTCACAAAGCCACTTCCCCAAAAGAAGTATGACTCTGACATACTTGCCTATGGTATTAGATATAAAGGCGATTGGCTTTAGTGCAAATGGGAGTATGTTAGAGAGGTGCTCTAAAGGCAATCACCTTTAGTACTTATTGTACAAATTCAATTCATATGAATAAATGCATCTTTATTTATTAATGTTCATTTACATTATGAATTAATCGAATCTCAAATTCATTAATGAAGTCCATGATATAAACATAGCAAGAAGGAAATCATGATGGATCATGATATTGAGATTCTTATCATGTGCAATATGGTTATATCTAAACTCTCCCTATTTATAGGATTAACAACACTGGACATTGTTGATCCGGATAAACTAGCACACATTATACTCCTCGATTGGATCAAGCAGTAGATCTAATAATCTGTAGACATGGGTTGTCAAGAATTAACATGTGAATGCTTGCTAGAGTAGTCAAGTTTATTGGATGACTTGCTATGAGACCATCACATGGATCTTCCATCCTATGTTGGTGATAGTCTCATCATAGCAATGGTGCAAATATCCTTAGACTTAAGATGCTCAAAGTTATCTAGGATATTGATCCTGTACTTTGACTCCATTCCTTATTGCCTTAGGAGAGGTCCCTTATAGGATGGTGATTGGGTACGATTTGAGGTATTCAAAGATAGTTGAGTAGCCAATAAAGGATTTGCCACCCCCAATAGATGGAGAGTATACCCACAGCCTCTTATCGAGACTATTAGTCAAGAATATCTGGCTAGAGAGGAAATATCATGAAGATAGTCTTTAATGATATATCTATAAGCGTAATGAGTCTCAAAGAGAATATCTAATATCACTTGGACTATATATGACGTAGTTAGTCTAGTAGGAGCTGACACTTAGTCCATGCTTTAAACTGAGTGGGGTATAATAGGGTGAAGGGATGAATTGCATGAATATTATCTATGGAAAGGTTCGTAGTCAAACCACCGACTTTCTAGTTAATTGGGGGTCATGATGTGATGCTAGATACTGTTTATGACTTGCTCGAGATCAAGTGTTGATCTAAGTGGCCAATATAACCGGGAACCTAATAAGTCACACACATTGAAGGTGTGTAGAGGAAGTAAAATGGGCTTCTGGATTAGATCCAGAATGGAGAGAAAGGGCAGTCTAGACAGCTTCCTACTCGGGAATATACATTCCCGAGCGGGATGAACTCACAAGCGGGAAAGCCTAGCTCACGATCGAGAAATGCTACTGGACTAAAATTACACTATGTCTCAATTGGAAAATGTGATGTCACAACTGGGAATTGCCTGATTTAGGCTTCTCCTAACTGGGAAATGTGTTTTCCAATCGGAATCGACTTCAAATAAGGAAACCTAATCAGATTGGAGTTCTATAAGAGAGGGTTTCGAACACTAAATAGCATTAAGAATAAGTTGCCACACCAAAGAACATAAAGAGTTCGTGTTCCATTCTCTCCATTGGTCATTCTGTTGTTAGCATTAGAGATTGAGCAAAACCCATAGGCAAAAGGTTTTCTTCTTCGTATCCTTCGTGTGTATGTCCATTAGAAGTGATCTAAGTGAGGATTAATGTGGTTTGCGACAACTTGGCAAGACGAACTGATAAAGAAAGCTCTGATATTAAAGGTAATCATCTTTAAACCTTTTTTGATTAATCCTTCATAGCAACATAAGGTGATTTCCGTTGTTGGAATTTAAAATTTTAATTTTCCATTGCATTATATATGTGATATGCATGGTTGAATCCCAACAAAACCCTCTACATCAAACACTAAGACATGATTTTTGGGCAGCCCTTACTGGTGAAACCGTAACACCTGTCAATTTACTTAATAGAATAAATGGCGAAAGCTCGAAGCGTATTGATGTAGAAGATGAAGAGCAGCTGGATTTCCTTATGCTAATGGAGTTCAATGCAACAATTAATGAAATGAGAGAAATCTAGAAAGAAATGGATGAGCTGAAGAAAAAAGATAAGATGGACAAACTTCAATACCAAACAAACCTGAAGACCATTTTTCTAGACCCCTTCTATAATACCCACACCATATAATTAGGGAACAAACCCCAACTATATAAGGAATTATCACGATGCATGATAAAGAAAACCTGCTCATTTAAAAAACCAGTTTTGCACTATCGCCATGATGGCTTAACAGGGATATAACAACTTTTAAAATATGTAAATAAAAAAAAATCACAAGATCAAAATATAAAGAGTTTAAGGCTCGCACTTACCCAGAAAGGTTTACAACATATCCAACAAAATAATTTAAACTTTACATGTCATCAAAAGCATGACTACTTCCCAATCCCAAAAGAAAAATAACCAAAAAATATAGTTGTATCACTAACCCCAACGTGCTTGTTCTTTGACTCTTCTCATTATGCTTCTTCTAGTTGTCAGCAAAAAGATGTTCTAATTTCAATCTGTGTGGGAGAAACAACATCCATATGCTAAGCATAAAATGCTTAGCGATACATAACAACATAAAGGTTTAATTAAAATATATGCATGCTATAAAAGATATAATTGAGTATATAAGCATGGACATGTGATTTCACTTTATGCATCAAGACAATTCTTCATCTCAAGTATGACATCTCTATCACATGCATTGCATACCACATTAATACCATTAAGGGAGATACAAATTCTAACTTATCTCTTTACTCACCATTTTCACAAATGCCCTGTTTAATGCCTTTATACTCTAAACCGGACTAAAATGGACATGAGATAATATTTGGCTACTCCAAGCCTTTCAAGAACCCTGCCTTATATAACAAATACATCTCAAGTTTCCAAGGGTACCGCTCTAGGCAAAACCCTCAATGCATGGGTCTCATTCCCATAGTGGCTAACTCTGGGCCTAAGATTGGTACCAATACTCCCTCAATGGCATGTCATGTATCCTACTTCTAGTTCCAATTAGAGTAAAATAGGCAAGCATCTTCTTCGTAACTTCCATTATATTTGCACATATAAATCTCCTAGTTTAAACATAAATTCAACTTAAGAATTCATGTCACAAGCCTTATTTCTTCCTAAAATAACCTAAATAATTATTTCATGGCATAACTCAAGGAAACACACAAAGGCAATAATCATAAGAAGGCAAATAGACTTGTTGTCACGGCCTGGTTCATGGCCAGCCTGGCTATGAGAGCGTCTATCCCTCAAAACTTTAAGTGTCACGCTTAGGTTCACCTCTAACATGGCTATGGCCTTGGTAGTGAATTTGGAAAATTCGCCCCTTTAGCATGTCATAAACCAAAATTAATCCATCACATGCAATTCCTATGGTTCTCCCAAGTGGAACTTTCCTACAACACTCACATACAACCATATTCATGGCATAATTCATTCATTTAATATATTTATATCAGCATAACACAAAACATCCTAATTTCTTCCACTCACAACTAATCCCACAATTTAAACCAAACTCAACTTACCAATCTTTCCAACAAGGACTCCAATTATCATCATACTATTATTCAACTTTGACTTCCATAAAGCTAAAAGCATGGATTAACATAAAAAATAACCCATTATAAGCATTTACTTCTTAAACCACCAAATGTCTCAATCAATACATGCAACAACATTATCAATCAAGCATTTAATTAAACTAGGAAGTGGTTATGTAACACCCACCCTTATAATAGGAATATATATAACCCATTATAAGCATGTACTCACTTAAACCACCAAACGTCTCAACCAATACATGCAAAACATCATTAATCAAGCATTTAATTAAACCAAGAAGTGGTTACCTTATAACAGGAATATATATATAAATATATACTAGCGGGTGTTACACCTTCACACACTAAAAACTCCTAAAACCCCAAAAGCCCCTTACTTTGAAAGACAAAGTGCCTGGACAACCCAAACTAAAATGCCTTTAAACCTCATAAACTTCTGCGAAGCCACAAAAAACATTATGAAAGAGCTATAACCTCAGTCCATGATTTTAACTATAGTCTTAGGCACACACCGCCTTTGGCAAATCACATTCTCCAAGAACCTTATCTAGACCTAAAGATTGAAGTTACCCCGAATTTCAACTTATGATGACTCAGGCGAATCTCATAGTTATGTAGCTTAGTTCAGAACAACCATGGATTTATACACAAACCAAGATTTAGTCTTATGTAAGCTATTTCCTCCCACTTTAGTATGGATTTATTCACTGTTGCGCAAGGCCTAAATAATAATAATAACTATTATTATTATTATTATTATTATTATTATTATTATTATTATTATTATTATTATTATTATTATATTCTTGTAGTCATGTAGCTCATTTCAGAATCAGGGCTTGAAACCTGGATGCATTCACTCTTTTAAAAAATGATAAAAATGTTCAACACTAGATTTATCACCAGCTTCATAATAAGGAAGGTATCCACTGATTTACAGAAAGTATACCAACACATAGTAGAAACTCTCAGAGAATATCTTGAGAGATTTAACAAAGTGACGAGTCTATTTATGTTATATTTTAATCTTGTGTTTTGATAGTTAATTGTAGGATTTTAGAGCGCTTTAGGGTACTTAGTATGTTATTTTTATGTGTGCAGGTCATTGGAGAATATTGGAATATTTATGCAATTTTGCAGTAGAATAGGGATTAATTTAAACAATTTAGAAAAATATTTCACAAATCTGCCTATATGGGTAAATTGTGTTGCAAAAATTGTGATTATGAGCCATTTTGATAGGGTAATTCGGGTGGGTTCTACAACTAGGTTTTAGGAGAAAGATCCGGATATGTGTTCCTTGATATGAGGACCATGAAGTAATGTATTCATATCCTCAAAATAGAGAATGTGTGAATAGAAATTGAAGCTCAAAGTAAGCTATTTGATAAGGAGAAATAAAGTGAATGCGGTAAATTAGTGCAACGTGTCCCACTTTGGTAAGAAAGTAGCATGGAAGGCTTTTTCTCGCGTGCTCAAGTGCAGGAGAGGTGCAAATCCATGGTTCAGGATAGGCCAATGTGTGGCCGCGCGACTTGTGTATACAAATGTCGAGCCAAAATCCCATGCTCCAGAACAAGCCCAACTTTTATATTTTTATTTTTGAAAATTTAAAGACATGAACAACACGCTTATGTCATTTGACACGACCATGTTTCTGACACAACAGTGTGGATTCCATAAGCCCATGTCATTTGACACAACCATGCTTCTGATATGCTATGTGGATTACACACACCCATGCCATTGTGTTGTAGTGTTTGCATGGCTAATCCATATGCTAATGTGGATTCAACACGTTCATGTTGTTTGTTCTCTAGATTTGTCTTTTGAGCTTTGTGTCTTTTGGAATTTTATTTTCTGATGTTTCAAAGATTAAATTCATCATTATTTGAATGTTACAAAGGCATAATTAGGAGCCTTTAAAGAGATTAATCACAATTAATCAATATCTCCTCCATCTAGTATAAATAGGAGTTCTTGGCTCTTGTTGAAAAATAAAAACTCTTGGAAAAATACTTCTTCCTCCTTGTTCTACTTCTCAAGTGATTGAGAGTATGACATATATTTAGTTCGCTTTAAGTGGGTATTATGTATTCAACATCTACTTGATATATGTTGTATCCTGATGTTGGGTTTTGAACATGTATCTCATACATAAAATAGCAGCGAAAACAAAAAAATCAAAACCTGAATCACAGGATTCTACTTGTGCCATTAAAACTAATTGAACAAAATCATAGCTGAAAATTATACCTTTAATTTCTTGAACCAATTCTTTAAATTTTCTTCTTGTTGGGTTGTAGTAAATCAGAACAATCCAATCTTAGATTATCTCTAATGATAAGCCATGCAGAAATGGAAGAAAGAAATTATAAAGGTAATGGTTTGAACACACACAATATACTAGCATTATGTATATGCTTTGAGAGAAATTCTAAGAAAATTAACTATAAATTTTTTATAGTGGCTACATCAGTTTTTCTGATAAAAATACTATTTACAGTTGTTTCCAAACATCATAGGGTTGGAAAAATTACCAAAATAGGTTTAGGGGCATTTAATGCCAAATTGGCCAATTTTGCCAGTGCGCAAGCACTGCCCTACCACGGGCCCTTGGTAGGCCAGTGGCCAGCTACGGGCCCACAACTCCCTCGAGCAATTTTTTTGGATTTTTTTTCTTGTGATCCCATCACAATCCAACCCTAAATAATTCTCTCATATTTTTGGATCTCATCCAAGACCATTTTACTCATTCTTCACACCTCCAATGCGTGTGACCCATTAGGTTTTCGGTTATGTTGGCCACTCAAATTAACACACTCGAATTAACAATTAATTCAAACAAGTCATGAGCGGTGTCTAGGAACATATCATGACGTCCAATTGACCAGAAAGTCAATGGTTTGACTACGAACCTTTCCATAGACAACAATATGTGCAATTCGTCCTTTCACCATTCTATATCCCACTCGGTTCAGAGCATGCACTATGTGTCAGCTCCCACTAGACTGACTATATCACAACTAGCCCAAATGATATTAGATCTTGTCCTTGGGACTTATTACTCTATTAGACATGTCACTGAAGACCATCTTCAGGACGTTTCCACTATAGCTAGAGATTCTTGAGTAATGATCCCAACAAGAGGCCGTGGGTATACTCTCCCTTTATAAGGAGTGGTGAATCCTCTATTGGCTACACAATCACCTTTGAATACCTCAAGCTGTACCCAATCACTACCCTATGATCGACCTCTATCAGGCAATAAGGAATTGAGTCAAAGCACATAATTAGTATCCAAGATATCCTTGAGTACCTCAAGTTTACGGATACATGCACCATTGCTATAATGAGACTATCATTGACATTTGAATAGATAATCCATATGATTGTCTCATAGAAGGTCCTCCAATGTACTTGACTACTCTTAGTAAGCATGTACATGTTAGCATTGAACATCTCATGCTCACAGCTTATGAGATCTACTGCTTGATCTAATCAAGGAGTATAACATGTGCTAGTGTATCCAGATCAATAATGTCCTATCTTGTTGATCCTATGACTAGGGATAATTTAGACACTAATATAGTTACACATGATAGGAATCTCATTATCATGATCCCATCATGATTTCCTTTATGCTATGTTTCATATCATGGACTTTCATTAATCAGTTTAAGATCTATATCAATTCATATGCAAATGAATACTAATATAATGAAAGAATGCATTTATGAATGTGTACACTAAGTGCTTAACGCGATTGCCTTTTGGGCATATCTCTAATAGTGAGGGACTTACCTCTTTTAAGCTATTCATTCTGAGCACCTTAAGTGCCTTTATCAAACTTGAGCATCTACCACTTAAGCACCTTAAGTGAATTTTACAAATTTACAATCATAATTTCACATTATTCAATAACCCCCTTTATTTTCGTGTTACGTATCTATGCACCATTATTTCCTCTCTTGAGGCTCAACTATTCCCACTTCTATTGTTATTAATTCCTTATGCGTTAATTATATTAACCAATTAAGCAAGAGTTTAATTTCGGAGAATGAGTCTCATTTCTCTTTCACTCATCTTGGTTTCCATTTCTACATTACTAATAACCAAATGGGTAAATTCAAGTTCTACAGTTCACTTCTTGTTCATCAATGTTATTTATCATGCTATTAAGCTCTTAGGCCATCTAGCATGTTACCAATTAACCTGAATCATGGTTTATGACACCCACACCATCAACAATTTATCGAGCTATGAAGTCACCAAACATATGTTTGCTCATTTCAGATCTGAGTGCATTGAGCACATCGAAAACACGTTATTTGATCGTACTTAGTCTTAGATTTCATTCCTTCATACATCATTCATAGCCCGTAGGCACAATCAATATACTACATATTCTCATTTACATCTTAGTTATCGATCATTTCTAGTTAACATGCCATTTAAGGAGTTAAAGGATGCCAATGTGATTTTACCTCTTATGGATCCACCACAAATCCAAGCTTTTAAGCTTGCCTAGCCTTCTTTGGTGGTAATTCCACCTTCCAAGGCTCCAATTGTACACAACCATAACCATGGGTCAACATACTTAGCTATTTAAATCTATATAAAGCTAGGTAAACTTGAACCAACTCAAAAACCCTTCAGGCTAGGTATTTTCTTTCTTAAATCATGTTAAAAACGTGTTACCCAACTTATACTAATCTTAAAGAGAGTTTTTCCCTCAAGACAACTCAAGATCCCCTCTCATCCATACCCATTTACAAATGGGTTTCACCCATATGAATCAAGTAAAAAGATGAGGGGGTGTGTTTTCTTACCCTTAGAAGGTAGAAAATGAAGCTAACTTTGTTAGAGAACTCAAACTCCCTCAAGTTCCAAGTTCTCACCCTCTAACTCTTTCTTCTTCCTTGGCAAATCTCCCAAATCCATGCTCAAATCTCAATCTTTGATACTAGATCTTGTGTTTAGAGGCTTAAAACTCATAAAAATTGATTTAGGGGATGGAGTTTTAGAGGATTGGAAGTGTTTCTGGGGTTTTTTTCTCAAGTGGGCATTGATAGAAATGATTTTTTGATCGAAAGAGAGAGAACATGGGTATTTATATACCTGACATCGAGCACAGGTCATGCAGCCTGCACGGGTCATGCTCAATGCCTTAAAAACCTCATCCCAACATGGCATAGGTCGTGCATTTCTGCACAAGTTGTGCACAATGTCTTCATCCACATATCCTGCACAGGTCATGCACAGCTCTGACTTCCTCTTCAACTTGGTTTAACATATTAATTACCTTTTGATACCCTAAATGATCTTAATAGCTTCTAGGCCCATTTTATAGGCGTGACACGCACATACCCTATTTACCATAAAACAAAAATTAACCATGCATGCTTAATTACATTGGCTTAAGTCCATAATCATCCATCATGCTTACCATATACTCCTAGAATGCATTCTCTAATGCATAAAGAAAGGTAAAAGAAAATGACAATTTTGGATTCCAATTTTGAAAAACCGGTATCAATACTAGAACCGAAATTGCCTAATTATGTTGATTAGGTTAATTTCACTTTGTATGTAATTTCCATATGGATTTCAATTCCCAAAAATTCTAAAAACTTATATCATCAATCTAAGCATTATAGGTCAGCTCAATCCAATCAAAATAACTTGAAACAAGCCAAATCATTAATCCCAGTGTACCATCACACAAGACACTCAAATCAACACTTTTATCAATTAGAATCATCTTGGAAATTATAAATCGAGCAAAATCATTTTGGTATACATTCAATATCAAAATATCATCATAATTATCACATAAATATGATATAAAGGTGTTGGAATCAAAATTAACACATACAAAAATTTTGCAAACAAAACAACCCCGACCCGACAACCAAAATAGTTCGATTTTGCCTCTTGTTTACAAAATTAATCAAAACGATTTTAATTAAAATTTTGGAGCTATTCAAATGTTAAAACACATTATTAACATGTCAAAACAATGTTCTTATAAACACATTATAATAACATATCAAACAGTCCCATCAAAAACACCAAACAATATCATTAGATCATGCAAAGCTTAGTTTTTAGCCACTTTGACCATAAATTTGTATTTCACCAGTTAAATCACATTCAATCCTATTTCCAATCATAGTTATACCCCTTAATCATCTCCTGATCAAATTATGAAAGAAAAATAAAACGAAAATGAATTTACAGTCAAAATAAATTTTCAAAACAATGAAATCCTAAAATGCTAATTTCATGCAATATAATTGCATCTTCAATTAAAATTAATTTTGATAGACATAAGGGGGCTCTGATACCAATGTTGGGTATTGAACATATATCACATACAAGTATGTAGCGGAAATTTAAAATTTTACAAAATCTGAAACCATGGATACTACTTGTGCCATCAAAACTAATTAACCTACCTAAGGTTGAAGATGATTACCTTTGTGTTCTTTAGAGTTTTTTCTCGATTCTTCTTCTTGCCAGGTTGTCACAAACCATAGCAATCAAAATAAATGCCTCAAATGGAAGTTCACGTGAAGAGAGAAGTACACAACCCCAAGGGTGATGGATAGAATAATCACTATGTGCTAGCAAGATTATTTGTTCTTAAGAAAGAAGAATACAATTAACACTTAATTTTCTAATGGAGGCTTAGATTAATTTCTATAAAAATGCCATACATGTGTGTTTCCAAAACACTCCTAGGGTTTAAAGTCCAATTCCTACCCAAAAAAGCATTCAAAAATAAAATCCCATATTTTTAGGCATGATGGGCTCTACTAGCTTGCCTATGGGTATGGGTTTGCACTACTAGCAATGCCTGTTGACACGCAAGTGACACAGTCGTTTCATATGTGGTGTAAGCACTGCCTAACCTTGCACCCTATAACATGCATATGTCACATGTGGTGTAGGTAGTGCCTGTCGTGTCAATGCTGGCATGCTACATGATATCTTGAATACTGATTTTGTACTTTGATTTCATTCTTGATACCTTATAGAGGTCACTCATAGAATGGTGATTGGCTACAACTTAAAGTATTCAAAGGTAATTGCGTAGCCAACAAGGGATTCACTGCTCTTGATAGAGGGAGTGTATATCCATGGCCTCTTATCTAGATTATTACTCGAGAATCTCTAGGTAGAGTGGAATATTTTCTAAACTATGTAGTCATCTCTAAATTTTAAAAAATATCATAAATTGCCTCATTAAAAAAAAATTTCTAGTGAAGGAGAAACATACGATATGATGTAAACTGATTGCCAATAGAAATAAGACAACTCATAAATGATGTGGTAAATACATTCCTTTAAGAAAATGATGAGGCAAATTTTATTTAAAAAAAGACTAACTTCTCTCTCTTCCATCACCCTTCTTTTCTCTTTCATTCTGCAAAGCCTCCTCTTCCTTCTCTTATTTCCAGTAGAAAAAAAAATTCAAATTTTCATTAAATTAATTTCCCAAATAAGGAACAAGGATTGATGCTCCAAATCTTTGAATATCCTTGGGAAGAATAAGCAGTAGTATGTTGAGAGAGTTGTCTTTAAAGCAAATATTTTTTTTTTCAACAATGGGTAAAGGCTCAAGAGAGGTGTGGGTTTTACAAATCTCAAGATCATCAGCATATGAAGGTGACTCAAAGGTGGAAAAAACCATATGAAGATTGGTGGTAGATTAATATTGATAATGCTCTATTTCAAGATATTAATAGGTCTGGTTTTACTTTAAAAAAATGGTCTAGTTTTAATAGTGTGCTCTATAATCATCATAGTGACCTAATTTTAACTAGAGCATGATGGTTTTAAGGTTGTTTGGATCCTTTCATAGTTGAAGCTTTATCTCTTTGATAAACATTAAGCTTGAATAAAGACAAAAGTCTAAAATCATGGTATCGTGGAAACTGATTGGCAACTAGTGGTCCAAGCAATTAATAGTGTGAATCCTCTTTTTTCTTCTGCTGGTTTGATTATTGAGGATTGTAAAAACCTTTATTTGAAAAGCGTATATAATGTAAGTTGAGCATTTGTAGATTGAGAAAACCAGAAAGTTTCAAATTGGGTGGTGAAGGAGGAAGGTAGTAATTTTGTAAGAAAATGAAAAGAAAAAAAAAAAGTGGGATTTAAATTGAAAAAATATGAAAATTAATGTGTAATAATGAATTTTTGCATAATCACTTGGAGTGTGTATACACCCAATATGTCATGTCAGCGCCATATTAGTTTCTAGTGGCTTCATATTATTTTTTTTTTTTAATTTTCGAGGAGACAAGTTGGTCCAAAAACAACTTTTAAGAGACAATTTGAGCCAAAAATCAATTTATTATGTAATTTGAGAAATTTTGACAAATTCAAACGAATGGTTAACAAGCAAGCTTACTTTTTCTTATGCAAAAGGTACTTTCTTTTTTTATCTCCTTCAAAAAAAAATATTTTTTTAAAAAAAATTATTCAGCCTTTCAAAAAAAAATTTAAAATATATATTTTTTTATCATATTATATTTGATCTTAACCAAACAGACTAGTCTGGATTCTCAGTGAGTATACCCATTAAGGGATAAACATTGTCCATCTAGAATTAGAACTTAAAACATCTTATTAAGAGATAAGAAGTGTTTACTATCTCATTTCACTCATTGAGTATTTTTATTATAATATATTAATATATTTATAGTATATAAAGTAAATTTAAAATATTTGTATAGTATATTTAGTATATTTATATTAAATTTGTCCAAAATAGTATAGATGAGTTGATTTAAGATTCTTTCAACTTAATAAAAAGTCTCAAATTTGAATTTTTTATATACAATTTTTAAACTTTTGAAAAAATATTTTGTTGTCTTTTATCCCATCTCTTCTTTTAAATGTGCAGAATTATAAGTTCTAAAAGAAATTAAAGAGATAGTAATTTCATTCTTTCTTTTCAAAATTGAGTAAAAGAATTTCTTCAATAATTTGTTGATGAATTATAATTTGTAACAAATATGGAGGAGAATATTAAATTTTAATTAAGAGAAAAAAATTGTTTACTATTTGATATTTGACCTATTGTAATAATACTCCTATAAAATTTAAAATTTATATATTTAACCCCTGTGTTTTATTTTTGTTAAACTGTTAAATTTTATGGCATTTTCCATTAGTCAGACTTTTTGTTTTTTTTACTTAGGGTGTATTGGTACAATAGTCAAATATTCAGGATAAATAATAATTTTTGTTATCATTTTACTACAATTTTATATTTTTTTAATAAAAAATTTTAATAAAATGATATATTAGTAGAATATGCTAAAACTTAAAAAGTCAATTATATAAATTTTGAATCTTTAAGGATATAACTATAATAGATTAAATCTCAGAAGTAAAAAGTAATTTTTTTATTAATTAATTAGTGCACCCATCCAACTCCAGCGCAAGTCACAACCTCCTCCGCAATTGTGTTGCTGTTACTGTCGGCGGTGGTAAAGGCGAACTTTTCTCTTCTGCCAACTCTTCTCCACCACTCTTACAAAACCTGGCCTTTGTGATCGGAAGAAGCAAATGCAACATAAAATTTCACTTTCTAACTGTAAAATTCACCGCACAGGAACGTCGAAGAAGCTGAACGTCAACATCATCATGGTGATTAGAAATCAGTGTATATATATGCAATAATTGAATCAAATAAGTAGAAACTGATTAATTTATGAATCAATTAAATGCATTGAGGAACATTTTGAGGAATAAAACAATAAGTAATTTTCTTATCATATTTATAAAAATCTTATTTTTCAAAAGGATGAGATTGAAAAGCTATTGTTTTAAAAGTTTTTTTATTAACTTAATTTCACAATAACTCAACTTTATATTACTTGCCATAAACATAATTTTTAATTTTTCTCACAAAAATTATTAAACTATTTTTTTCCATAAAAGTTACTATCAATAATTACGGTGGAATCAACAACTGTTAATATATATAGAAAATGACATGGCACTAGAATCTTGCCACATAGGTAACATGTTAGCAATCTTGTCACGTAGGCAACACGTCAATACATGTATCCAACTTTAAGTGTCATGTCAGATGTTCATATGATATTGCCACGTAAATGAGATTAATTTCATTAGTGATCACCGAATTTATACCATAATTGCAATGTAGTCTTAAAAAAATTCATTTTTCAATTTCTCTTTGTACTCAAAATTAATTTTATTAGCGGTCACTAAATTTATACCACAATTGCATTATAGTCATGAAAGAAAATTCATTTTTCAATTCCTCTTAATGTACTCAAAAGTTCAAGTATTTTTTCATTACAAAACTTTCTTTAAATGACTAAATTGCAATTGGGATATAATTAAGGAACCGTTTGGTTCAAATGTGGGAATGAAAATGAGAATGGAAATTTGAATGAAATGGAACGAGAATGAGAATAACTAATTTTAGCATATTATTTAGTTCATTTTTATTAAGGAATAAAAATGAGAATGAAATTCAACTTATACATATTTGGTTAAATTATCATATTTATATAAATATATTTATTTTGAAATATAATTTGTTGATCAACAATAAAATAATATAATTTCTATAAAATAATATAGATGATATTCTCGAATTATTTATTTTATATATAAATTCTATTTATTTAAAATAACTACATTTTTAATTTTATTATTATTAAAAAATAATATTAATAAAATTATATATTTTTTATAATGTCTTCTAATATTAATTAAGAGTATAATGAAAAATTTTAAAAATGATTATAATTTATATTTAGTTAATTATATTTGATTTCCATGGAAATGAAATTTTCATTCCCTGTGAGAGAAGAATGAGTGATTCCCATTAATGGAGGAATCACATTCCCATTCTTATTATGAGTGTTTAGTTCATAAAAAAAAATGGTGGAAGTGAGAATGATAATGAGTGATTCGCATTATTAATACTTGGTTAGAATGTAATTCACATATCAATGAAAATTACTCATTCTCATATCCCCCTAAAGAATGAAAATTTCATTCTCATGGAAATTAAGTCTAATTAACTAAATATAAATTACAATTATTTTATTTAATTTTTTTAATAGACTCTTAATTAATGCTAGAAAAAATATATAATTTTAATAATATTATTTTTGCATAATGATAAAATTAAAAGTGTAGTTATTTTGAATAAATAGACTTTATGTATAATTTAAGTTTAAATAATTCAAGAATCTAAACTATATTATTTTATAAAAATTGTATTATCTTATTGCTGATCAATAAATTTACATTTCAAAATAAATGTATTTACATAAATATAATAATTTAATTAAACATGTAAAAATTGAATTTTATTCTCATTCTTTAATAAAAATGAACCAAATAACATGCTAAAATCAATTATTCACATTCTCATTCCCCTTTATTCCAATTCTCATTCTCACTCTTAAACCAAACGGCCCCTTAATTTTTTCCTTAACCAAATATTAATAATAAAAATCATTCATTCTCATTCTCATTCCTACCTATTTTTTAATGAACCAAACACCCCTTAAATTTAATGACCACTGATAAAATTAATATTATTCATGTGGCATTGCCACGTGAACATCTGCTGTAATACTCAAAGCTAGGTACATGTATTGAAGTGTCATCCTATGTGGTAAGATTCTAGTACCATATCATTGTCCACATAAACATTCTATTTGATAACTCAACCAAATGCGTTGAAAGTGATTTTTATGGGAAAAAATTATCTTAGTAATTTTTGTGAGGAAATAAATTTAAATGTTAGTTTGTGGTAAGTAATACAAAGTTAAGTTAGTATTAGTGAAGTTAACATTTTTTTATTAGATGATGAAATTATTCTTGAATTTTTTTTAATGGTAATTTTTATGATAATTCTCTATTTATAATATTTTTATTTAAAATTTTATTAATTTAAAAATTTAAACTATCTTTTCTATTTAGAATTGAAATATATGTATTATATTATATATTTTTTCTTATTTACACACCAAAAATAATATTTCTAGTTTTATTCATTTATTTCTAGCTATATCAATAGTTTTACAATAATCTTCTTCCTTTTTTTTTACTTCATCAAAAATAAATAATGGTGTTTTAGTTGTAAAATATAAACCTTTAAGGGCATTACAGTATAGGAAAATATATATATATATATATATATATATATATATATAAAGCGGAACTCACAAACAAAACCAACTAACAAAAGTATATCGACCACGCATATCATGCAGCACCCAAGTTAGAAAGATCAGTAGATGCATTCAGGAAGGTGTGTATGTCCAAATCATAATTTTTCGCTTCATTAGCTATAAATTTCGCTGCAAAATTGTTTTTCCCATTGGTAAGAGTAACATTATGAAATTGCTAGATCACTTCTTTAATAGCGCTGATTATGAGAGAGCAGCAATTCATCGAAGTATTATAATTCCCACAAATCATTTCAATAACACACCTATTATTGGATTGGCTTAATTGCTAAAAGAAAGTATCAACTTTCAGTTCGTATCAAAAATAATTTATACTTTTAATTTTTTAAACTAAATAAACGAACTTTGAACATTTTATTAAATTTAGAAATTCTGACCAATTTGATAAAAAAAATTGTTGATGTGTATTAACTTTTCCACGACCATATTTTTTTAATAATTAAGTAGCAGATAGGTAAAACAAAATATCATCATTTTTATACTAAAAAACACAATAAAGAAGTAACCTTAGAACACAGTAAAGAAGTAACTTTACAATACAGCTGCCTCTATCCAATCTTTTTTAGAGTATCACGTTAGATACTTCAAGATTTGCCAAAAAATAAAAACTTCATCTGTCCCTCTGGTAAATCATATGTGAAGTTGATATTGTGAGACTCAAGCTAAATCTTCGTAAAAAGAAGAGAATTTACAACTGTCACATATTTCATGCCTAAAAATTTAGAGATATTAATAATTTTTTTTACTAAATTGATAAAATATTAAAAATTTATTTATTTAATTAAAAAATTAAAAAATACATATTAATTTCGATATAAATATGAAAGTTAAGATTTTTTTTTTTTTTTTAAGAATTTGGCCTATTAGATTCCACATGAAGTTTGTCAATTTGTAGAGTTCTCAGTCAATTTCAAACTTTTATAAACCGCTTATAACTTTTATAACTTTAATATAATTAAATGGCTTAAGCAATCTCTACCTTTTTTTTTTTAGCTAGATTTAAGATGATTGAATCTAAAGCTTATTTACTTTTATAATTTCCTATTTCTATATAGTAGGTATCAAAGTTATGGATGTTACAGCACTTACTGTTAGTTTGCAAGCAATACAATATGTTACCTTCGCATTCCATTAATAGGAAAAAAAATGTAATACGATGAGAAATGTAATAGATAAAAAAAATAAAGAAAAGTTAATAAGTACTTTATCAATTATTTTAATAATATTAATTAAAATTTTAAAATAATTATAAGAATGAAAGTTAGTTTATTTTTGCTATATCATTTTTATACATGTTTGTAGAAACTGCTATATAGTTTTTATAGCATATTCAATAAACTCTTTATTTTAATTAACTATTAACATCCTAAATGTTAACAGTAAACCTTATATTTGGTAATCTTAGTTATTAATGGTCAGTTATGATTTGTTAGTGGAGTTCTATATTTAAGTTACAGTCGTCAGGGTCTTTAGCGTTGTGTTAGTAGTGGAATAAAAATTAAGAATTTAGTTGTATTTTACCTATTTAAATAGATCGCTTGTTATTAGTTTGTGAACCCCATCTTTATTCAGATTTCTCCTGTCTTTAATAAAGCTATTATTTCTATTCTATCCTTCTTATATTTTATTGCTAAATTATTGCTGCTTATAACAGTGGTATCAGAGCAGTAGCCATGAACGGCTCGGTCCAGATTTCTGTTCCCTTTTTAAATGGGAAGAATTATAATCAGTGGAGTGTCCAGATGAGAGTGCTTTTTGATTACCATGAATTGCTAGGAGTTATGGAGAATGAAGTACTAGAGCTTGGTGCAGATGTACGTGAAGCACAAAAAAGCATCCACCATGAGATCAAGAAGAAGGATAGGAAGGCATTATACTTCATTCATCAAGGAGTGACAGATGAAGTATTTGAGAAAATAGAAGAGGTGGACTTGTCAAAGCAAGCATGGGACAGTTTAATGACTTCATTCAAAGGTGCAGACAAAGTCAAAAAGGTAAGACTCCAAACCTTAAGACATCAATATAAACTCAAGCAAATGGAGAATTCTGAAGGTATTACTGATTATATAAGTCGTGTTCTTGCTTTCACAAACCAAATGAAAACCTATGGAGAGGAATATTCTAACAAGATCAGAGTGGATAAAATATTGCGGACACTTACTCCCAGATTTGAACACATAGTTGTGGCGATAGAAGAAGCTCATAATCTATCAAATATGATCGTTGAGGAGCTGTATAGCACATTCCAAGCCCATGAGCAATGAATGAATGAAAAGCAAATCTAGAAGCCAATTGAACAAGCCCTTCAAAGTCCACATGCTAACAAAGCTGAATAAGCTGGTGAGACAAACAAAAGACATGACAGCACCCATAATAGAGGACGAGGACGAAGTCGTAACGGCTACAACAGAGGCCGTAGTGGTTACAATAATAAAAATGTTGGTGCAGGTAACTACAACAACGACCATGAGAGATCATATTCAAACTATATACAAGGTAGAAATAGGGGTGGTCATAGACACGGTAGAGGAAGGAGAAACAAGTCCAATGTAGAGTGCTACAATTGCCACAACCATGGTCATTATTCAAATGAGTGCTGGTATAAAGAGAATGATCACAAGGCTCATTGTGTACAAGAAGAAGAGAACGAAGACCATGCTCTCTTAATGGTTACTGCAACTAATGAAGCCCCGAATTACCAGAAATGGTTTCTTGATACAGGGTGTACCAATCACATTTGGAGAAAGAAGGAGCTGTTCGTGGATCTTGATGGGTCAATTTGCACGGAAGTCAAATTTGCCGATGATAGCACCATTCCTGTAATTGGTAAAGGGTGAATTCTTATTAAGTTGAAGAACGGAGACCATAATTACATTTTTTATGTCTTCTATGTGCCAACATGAAGAGCAATTTAATTAGCTTGGGTCAGTTACTGGAGAAGGGGCATGATATGTATCTTCATGATAGGCAACTCTCCATTTTCGATAAAAGAGGTATACTCATTCTTAAAGCTCCTTTGACAAAGAATCGTATGTTTACAGTTAATATCACCAGTGAAACCTATACTTGTCTTAGTGCTATTATAAAAGACGAGTCTTGGTTGTGGCACCTTCGTTTCGGTCATCTAAACTTTCGTAGCTTGAAGTTACTTGCACAAGGAAATATGGTAAGTGGCTTACCTATCATACAACATCCTAATCGATTGTGTGATTCTGCACACTTGGAAAACATATCAGATCACCTTTTATAGCAGGAAAGAATCGGTATGCAGTACAGCCACTAGAGCTCATCCATTCAAATATGTGCGACCCTATGAATATTCTATCTAACAATAGGAACATGTATTTTCTTACTTTTATTGATGGCCTAACCAGAAAAACTTGGTTTTACTTTCTCCAAAGGAAGTCTGAAGTTTTTATTATTTTAAGAAATTTAAAGCTCATGTCGAAAGACAAAGTGACTGTAGTATTAAAACTCTCCGAACTGATGGTGGCAGTGAGTATACCTCCAATGAGTTTAAAGAATATTGAGAAAAATAAGGAATAGAGCATGAAGTCACATATCCCTACACACCATAACATGACAGAGTTGCCGAACACAAAAACTGCACCATAATAGATATGAAAAGGAATATGTTAAAGGCTAAGGGGTTGCCTAATTTATTTTGGGGTGAAGCTGTCTCATGTTCAGTATACTTGCTAAACAAATCTCCAACAACAAGTGTCAAAGATATCACCCCAGCAGAAGATTGGAGCGGTTTCAAGCCAAATGTGAAACATCTCAAGGTGTTTGGCTGCATAGCATATGCTCATATTCCATCTGAAACAAGGAGAAAGCTAGATGACTGAGGAGAAAATACTATTTTTATCAGCTACAAGCATGGAGGTTATAAGTTATATAACCCTTTAACACAAAGGGTGATTGGGAGTAGAGATGTAACATTTGCAGAAGATGAAGCGTGGAGCTGGAATAAAGATAAAATCAATGATTCTCAGAGATAACTCATTCCCTTTCCTAAAGATAAAGTTTCTACCATGTCTACAATGAACGAAGATGCCACATTCACTTCTGCTCCATACAATGATACAAGGCCAAGAAGGCAAACACAACAACCAGTTCCTTTGCGAGATTGTCAAGAATTTATGATAATAATGTTGATGATGAAGGAAACCTAGCCCATTTTGCATACTTTTTAGATTGTGAACTTATGACTTTTGAGGAAGCAATTCAAGATCCCATATGGGTGGATGCCATGATTGAGGAGTTGAAGGCAATTGAAAGGAATAATACATGGGAACTCACTGATGCTCTACAATGGACCAAAGCAATTGATGTGAAATGGATCTTCAAAATAAAATCAAAGCCCAACGGAGAGGTGGAGAGACACAAAGTGAAACTGGTAGTAAAGGGGTTTGAACAATAGCTTAGGTATGATTATCAAAAGGTATTTTCTCCAGTTGCTCGAATTGAAACTATTAGATTTATAATTGTTTTGGCTGCTCAAAATCATTGGAAAATCCACCAAATGGATGTGAAGTCGGCATTCTTAAATAGGCCTTTTGAAGAAGAAGTCTTTATCAAGCAGCCACCAGGTTTTGTGAAGAAGGGGAGTGAAGATAAGGAGTACAAACTAAAGAAGCATTGTATGGCCTCAAGCAAGCTCCAAGGGCATGGAATAAGTGCATCGATTCCTTCTTTTGTAAAGCTAGATTGCAAAAATGTCCATCTGAACATGCACTGTATGTAAAAGTTGATGAGTCAGGTGATATTTTATTGTTGTGATTGTATGTTGATGATTTAATCTTTATAGGAAATAATTCTAGCATGATTGAAGAATTCAAAAGGTCTATGATGCATGAATTTGAAATGATAGACCTTGGTCCAATGTTTGACTTATTGGGTATTGAGGTGGTTCAATATGAAGATGGGATATTTATTAGTCAAAAAAGGTATGTGACTGAACTTTTGAAGAAGTTTTGTATGCAGGGTTGTAATCCTGCAAGAACTCTTGTAGAAGTGGGCACAAAATTATCAAAAGAAGGTAATGATGCACTTGTTGACTCCACACATTTCATGAAAATTGTTGGGAGCTTAAGATATCTCACATGCTTTCTCAACCCAACAACAAATCAATACTTTTTATACCAAATGCTCACTAAGATATTCAATAAAAGCATAAATAGCAGCTAGAAATCCTCAATATCTCAAACCATTAACAACAAGGGACAAATCCATGTTACAAGCCAACAGTTGCAATTCCACTATAACATTGAATCTAAATCAAATTTAGAATTATAATTTTTTTGCAAGAAAAATATAGAGCTAAATAAAGTTTTTCAATTGGTGAGTATCTAGTCTCTAGTGCATTCAACATTATGCTCAATTAGTAAATAGTCAACTCTTGACCCTTATTGTTGTTTTGATTTAGCAAGCATCCTATGGACTCATTAGTAGCTAAAAGATATAACTTGATTGGATGACCGGGTAAAGGCAGCATGAGCATTGGAAGACTAGTAAGGTATTCCTTTATTGGTGATGATCTTTCCATTTGAAACCTTCCTCACTGTTCAGCTTAATCAAGTTTGAAAACTCCTTAGTCTTTCCTGTCAAGTTAGAAATAAATCTCCTCAAGTAATTTACCTAGCTTAAAAATCTCTGAAGCTCTTTCTTATTCTGTGGCAGCTTGGCCGCTATGATTGCCTTGGTTTTGTTTTGATCAACCTCGACCCCTCTCTGGTGCATAAGATATCCTAAAAAGTTTACTGCTTGTACTTCAAATGCATATTTGAGGGGGTTCAGCTTCAGCTAATACTGCCTCATTCTCTAGAAACTCTTCTTTAAATGCTTAGCATGTTCATAGGCCAATTTGGATTTCACCAACTTGTCATCAATGTAAATCTCCATATGGTGTCCCAACATATCATGGAATATTGTATTCATGGCCCTTTGATATATAGCACCATCATTTTTTAAGCCAAAGGGCATGACTAGCCATTCAAATGTCCCAATGGAACAAAGGCACCTAAAGGCAGTATTGGAGATATCCTCTTCCACTATGAGAATCTGACTATATCCAAAGAAGCCATCCATGAAGGATAACAACTTGTTCCTTGCAGTTGATTCAATTAGCTTGTCCTCAATAGGCAGACATACATGTCCTTAGGAATAGCTACATTTAAATCCCTGAAATCTACACAAACATGCAATTTTCCATTTTTCTAACAGTAGGGATCATATTAGCAAGCCATTGTATATATTGTGTTGGTCTGATGAATTTAGCCTTCAACAGCTTTTTAATTTCTTCTTCTACCTTTAGCTCCACCTCCTTAGATATCCGCCTCATAGGTTGCTAGTAAGGATGGAACTCTAGCTTTTTAGGAAGCTGATGCTCAATAAGGTTTCAGCTAAATCCATTATCTCCTTATAACCCTATGCAAAACAATCTCTGTATTCTTGAAAAATTTCAACAATCTCCTATTTCAAACTTGGGGACAACAAAGAACTTATGTAAGTGATTCTCGACTCCTTATCAGTACCAAGATTTAATCCTTCCAGTGGGTCATGGACTTGTGGTCTATTATCTTCAAACTTTGGTGGAGCTGGATCAAGCTCATGAATCTGAATTTCTTCTTGCTCTTCATCTGGTTCTTTTCAAAAATTACCTATACTTTATCAACTTCATAGAACTCATCATCCTCTATTCTATTCACTAGTTACTGCACTTGCATTTTAAACACAATGGTTGTAGCTGCCGCCAAATCTACTAGATTGTACTCAATCATTGATTGCCTTAACGATTGGTTCTCCAATCAGCCTAAAAGGCACAATGGTCGTTTTTGGGAATCTATCAATTTGGCTCCTCCTTCTATGTAAATGGCTTTTGGTGAGCCATTCCTTTTCTTACCTTTAAACTTGATTGGGCTATACTGGTCATCATAGTATACGACCTTAATGCAGCTTGATGAAGTAGTGAATGGTTATTTGTCTGCCCACAAAATCTCCATGTCATCTCCTTATTAGTAAAGGTTGATACTGCCATTTCAATGTCAATCAAGTCGTTCAATTTTCTGCCTAGTGCCTTTAAAGTCTTCAGTGGCATCACATTAATAGCTAACCTATTGTCTACTAGCACTCTAGACACTAGCCTACCATTGAGATGGGCTTTCATATATAATAACTTGATGTGTTTGGTCATTTCTACTAAAGGTTTTTCTAGGATAATCTTTTGAGGATTACCATTGTTAGTAGTATGGATAGTGACCTCGGTAGCTTTTCCCTTTTCTCCTGGTGAGCACCATCTTACTATTTCTTCCATTTGTCCCATCTTGATGTTATTATTCTCTTTCGATCCGAATATACCTAAAAGTGTTAATGATGTAACATTGAATTGAAGAGTTATAGGAACATCACCTACCCATATGGTTTTCAGCTCTAGTTCTACCTTATCAGAGCTTCCTATTGACTTTGACTCTTTTGTGGACTTCCTCCCAAATTTATTTCTTTCAATTGCCTCCTTTGGTTTGTCCATCTCCTCTTTCTTTGGTTTTTCCTCAGTAGCAATTCTCTCCCTTTTCTCAACTGCTCTCTATCTCTACAATTTTTGTTTATGAATTCTTATTAGTTCCTTAGGGAATTTTATGCGCTAGACTTGTGCCATTATTAGCTAGCTGGTATTGGAGGTGGCATAACAAACCTTTTTCTAGTGAACAAACTTTCTTCTCTAGTTAAATACCTCTTAGAGTTTTGGTGCTCTCTTGATACTTCTTGCTTGTCATTTTTTGGTGAATGCCTACTTTTCAAAGCACTATTTCAGGAACCGCCTGTAGGGAGGCCTAATTCATGCTTTTGTACCTTGGAGAGTATCTACTCCTTAACTCATTTCTTTTAGAGATCGACCTTTTCTCGACTATTTTTGGGGTTTAATGTCTCCTAGAGCATTGGCACTCTTCAAGCACTTGCTGCCTTCTAAAACTTAGGTTTAGAATGGCTCTATCTTCCCTTTGATATGCTAGTAGTATCTGCTCCCCAATAGTTTTTCTTTACGAATCGACCTTTTAAAGGCCTATTCCATTCTCTTATGCATTTTAAACCTTGGGTTTTCCAACATCAGAAGTTCTTTAGGAACCCAAATCTTTCTAATCTTCGAATTAGGTGCTAACCTGTTAGTCATCTTTTCTTTTTTAGAATCGAAAAGGATCCTAAGGTCAAATGTGCCATATTTACTTACGCCATAAAAGGAAATGGATCCTTATCAAACATCATGGCCTCTTTCTTTTCAGGAAACTTGAGTATTCCCTTATTGATCCTGCTCTGTATCACATTTCTGAAACCCCAATAAGAATTAGTGCCATGATTCCAAGAATCATGATCCTTACAGTATGTCTTGCCCCTTAGCCCATCCTTAAATAGTGTTTAGTACTCTAGAGGAAAGCTAATGAATTTTTCCTTGATTAAGAAATCAAAAATCTCCTCAGTTTTAGAAACTTCAAATGTATACTAGGACTGATTATTTGAGGCCTGATTCTTTTTCTGTAAGTCTAAAGTTTTCTTTACTAGAATGGTACACACATAGGAACTGATATTGATTAGGTTATCAATAGCAACTTCAAGTACTACTGTTAGAGAGGTGCTCTAAAGGCAATCACCTTTAGCACTTATTGTACAAACTCATTTTATATGAATAAACGCATCTTCACCTAATTGATATTCATTTGTGTTATGAATGGATTAGATCTTAAATTAGTTGATGAAGTCCATGATTTAAACATAGCATGAAGAAAATTATGATGGGATCATGATATTGAGATTCCTATCATGTGTAATTATGGTTATATCTAAATTATCCCTAGTCATAGGATTAATAAGACTGGACATTGTTAATCTGGATAGACTAGCACATGTTATACTCCTTGATTGGATCAAGTAGTGGATCTCATAATCTGTAGACATGAGGTGTCTAGAGTTAACATGTAGATACTTGCTAAGGTAGTGAAGTTCATTGGATGACCTGATATGAGACCATCACATGGATCCTCCATTCTAAGTTAGTGATAGTCTCATCATAGCTTTGATGCAAGTATCTTTAGACTTGAGGTACTCAAAGTTATCTTGAATATTAATCCTTAACTTTAACTTCATCCCTTATTGCCTCATAAGAGGTTGCTCATAGGGTAGTGATTGAGTACAACTTGATGCATTTGAAGGTAGTTGAATAGCCAACAAATGATTCACCACTCCTGATAGAATGAGAGTATACCCATGGCCTCTTGTCGAGATCATTACTTAGGAATCTTTGGCCAGAATAGAAATATCATGAAGATGGTCTTCAGTGATATATATGTAAAAGTAATGAGTTTTAGGACAAGATCTAACATCACTCAGACCAGATGTGATGTAGTCAGTCTAATGGGAGCTTACATAAAGTCTGCTCTGAATTGAGTGGGGTATAGAATGGTGAAAGGACAAATTGCAAGAATAATTGTCTATGGAAAGGTTCGTAATTAAATCACTACTTTCTGGCTAATCGGGAGTCATAATGTGTTGCTAGATACCGCTCATGATCTACTCGAAATTAAGTATTAATCCAAGTGGCCAATATAGCCAAGAACCTAATGGGTCGCACGTATTGAATGTGTAAAGGAGAAGTGAAATGGGCTTTTGGATCGAATCCAAAACAGTGAGAGAAAATCCAAGTGTAGACATATTCCCTACCGGGATGAAGGTCTTGATTGGAAATAGCTATTGGATTTAAAAAGAACCAAGTCTCGATCGGGAAAGGTGGTTTCCTGACTAGGACTCGCTCGACATGGGCAGTTTACCAAGCAGGAAATAAGTTTCTCAATTGGGACATGTGACATATTAGAAATTTTAATCTAATTAGGATTATATAATCAAGGGTTACAAACACTAATTCGATGTGGATTATAAATAGTCATCTTTCATACTATTTCAGGAGCTGCTACATAGAGAATTAAAGAGTTAATTCCTCTCCTCTTCTCTCAAGGATTAATTATATTACTAGCACAATAAATTAATCCAACCATTTCCCTAAACAGTTTTCTCGTTTCTCCCTTCACATGGATAATAACAGAAGTGATCCTAAATTATTACTATGGTTTGCTACAGCTCAGTAAGGAAGAGAATCAAAGAAATGATACTCGTTTTGAAAGGTAATAAACTTCTGCTATTATATAGTTTTAATTGTTCATGGCTACATAGGTTGATTCTTCTTTTTGGAGTTTGTAAAATTTAATTTCCGCCGCATAATGTGTATGAGATGAATGTGCAAACTCCAACAACTACCTCTTGATAGTATGTGCCCATGACAAATTTCCTTTTTTAGTTTTCCTCCCTTTGGAGTTTCTCGTACTTAGAGACTTTGGCAACCATTTTGTAGAAATCCCTAAACTCTATCTCTTGGACTTCTTTCTCAGCTTTATGTCAAGGCCTCTCTAGGCCATTTTGACATACTTCATCTCAGGTAAGTGGATCTTGCTTAATTCCTCATCTTCTTGAATCATGCAATAAAGAGATCAACAGTCTCTCCATTCTTCTCGATTACCTCGGAGAGTTCGGCTATACAAATTTTTAGCTCGGTTTTGTAGAATTGGGTATGAAATTGACTCTCCATTTTCTGCCATGTTAGTATAGAATTCCTAAGGCATGTAGCATACCAAGTTAAAGTTGTGATAATTAAGGAATTGGGACACAACCTGAGCTTGTAGTAGGGAAAGTTCTCATAATTGGCTAACTCTGAACACTGAATAGTGAACCTAGCTATATGTTCTAGTGTTGACTGCCCATCTTCTCCAGAGAAAAGTGTAAAGTCTGGTATTCTGTATTTCCTTGAGTAGAGATTCTCCCTATCAATCATATCTAAATAGGCTTGTGGAATTCAGGACAATCTATTTGTTTGAGGCCAAGCCTATATAACTCTTGAACCGCCTCCCTTACTACCTCCATTCCACTAATGCTAGCACTGGTGCATATACTTGCATAAAAGGCAAATGAGGTTATTGTTCTCTATTCATACCTGATCCATAAAGCACATATGAGTTGCCGTCCAAGCCTCTAGCAAAGGGTAGTGGTTCTCTATAGATTCTAGGTTAATTGCTAGGATTGGTATGAGTAGAGGGAGAAACTAGTGAGAGAAAATGGAGATTTGAGAGAGAGAGAGAGGGAATATGGAGCTTGAAGATAGATCACTAGTCCCATCCTTGAACTTTTTTTAGGCAAAGATAGAGGGCTTTATAGAGAAAAAAGAAAATAGAGAATATTGGTGGAGGATTTGAGATGAGTTTGAATTTTGGATTGGATTCCATTAGTGACAGAACTATACTAGCTAAGTTCACATTGGATGAGATCAAAGAGCTCACTATTGCAATTGTTGCTATTGTTACTACTATTGTTGCCATAGGGTTTGTTTGTCTGCCACGAGGTAAGTCCATTGTCTTACATTTAAGATATGAAGAACCCTAGAGTAGAATGAGATTTGATTAGAGAGAAAGCAGAGAATCAATGGTGATACTGTCAATTTTAATTTTAATTCTTAAGGTGCAAAATGCACTGTTTGTTTACTGACATGAAGTTTTTTATTAATTTTTTTTATATATGTCATGTGTAAATCTCTAGTTCTGGCAAATTTAGCTGGAAATTTCTCCCAAAGACATTATTAAAAAAATATATAGTTAAAAAATTAAATTTATAAATTTTTATACTACAAACTAAAATTACTAAAATGTATATAGTTTGGGTATTTATGGAAAATTAATTTTTAATTAAAACAAAGACCGATACAGATTACACGTTTTACTAACTTGAACGCGTACACGCAATGATCGGATATATAGCTACCACGTCAGCTATTTTGGGCGGTACGACATCCCCACTTGTCACCAAATGGACAGTTGAAATCTATTATAAGAGAATAAGAATTCATTAATGAAAAAATCAGTAAATCAAATTAATAAAATAAATATTCTAATCTTTATTTGAAAACCATGCTAACTGATTGGATCCACCATCAATCTACTTCCGTATTTAATCTCAGCCGTTGGATCTGCTTGGTAAGTACAGAAATGGAAGATATTAATATTGACTGATTGTTAAGCATTTAGAAGAACACAGAGCTCTGTCAATTGGCGTGAGTAGAGGGATAAACTAGTGAGAGAAAGTGGAGATTTGAGAGAGAGAGGAGTGGGAATGTGGAGCCTGCAGATAGATAGCTAGGGTTCTGACTTTTATTAATTTTTTTGGTTAAAGTTCACCGATGCGTTCTTTTTTCCGGTGGAGTGAACATTCTTTCGTTTGGTTTTTTTTTTTTTAATTGTGGAAACTTTTTCTATTTTCGATGTTTTTTGCAATTTCTCGACGAAACATTTCCGAGATCATCGGATATTCTCGATTTTGTGCCCAAGGTTTCTGTTCATTTTGATAATATCTTTGTTCTTATATAAAATACATTGAAGATTAATGAAAATTTTGTGTTTTTAATCTCGATTCTGTGCGATACTTCGGTGGGGATGAGATATAAGTTATGTACTTCCTAATGGGAATATATTCTTTTTTATAAAGGATAAAAGCAGTATCGACTGTTGGGTTTATTTCTTGACGGAGTTTTGTTGGTGTTTGATTCATACAAATTTTTGGATTGAGGTACCTATTTTCATTGATTCTTAGTAATGGTGACTTTGCTTGGACTAAAGAAAGAGTGGACTGATATTTTCTTATTTTAGATAATGGCCCTCTAAAGACTATATATATATATATATTTCGTTTCGTTGATTTTGCTGGAGCTCCTTTTGGCAGGACTTAGCCTTTCTTAATTGCCTTATTTGAGAGAGATTAATGGGATTGTTGGGTTCAATTCATACCTTTCCTGACAATTGATATAAAATTCTTTTTAGTTTAGTTAAATGCAACTGATTACTTAGCCTGCAAAAAAGGCAGGAGCTACCGTGCTAAAATCCAATTCTTTTTAAAACTAAGGGCAGAAAATGGCTGTTTCTTTGACCCCTTTTTCATGGTGGTTATGGAGTGGCAAGGGGAAGGACTCTGTTTCAAATGGGTCATCTTTGAACTCTTTGAACTCATCTGCTGATTGGGTATATGGATATAGAGAGGTTGATTCTGTTAGATTCCTTACAAAGCATTTAACCACACCAAGAAAGGTGAAGAGGAAATGGCTAAGTAGGGAAGAGAGGAGAGTTGATAAGCAATTTGGCGATGCAGTTCTGGTGCCATCAGATGGAGGGGTTGGTTTGTCAAGTTCAGAGTCTGATGGTCCAGATTGGTCTATCGGGTGGGTGGAGCCCCATGGACTTAATTTTAGAAGTGATGATGAAACTGATGATGATGGTTTTGCTGTACTGGTTCCTTGCTATAGGCCTGGATGCAGGGAACTGGTGGAGAATTCAAACAATCAGCTTTTAAGTGCTATCAAGAATTTGCCAAATGAGTTCTCTTCTGGTAAGTTTTGCTGTTTCTTTTTGCATAAGTTTTCTCATTGTTGTTTGGCGTAGTCGCTTTGATGTTTGATTTTGTGTTTCTTTTGTTGTTTAGTTCCTTGAGGTACTGTTGATTGTTGATTGGATAGTTGGTTGGTCATGTTTCTTGTTATCTAGAAAATATCTTTCTTGGAAACTTTTCTTGTTTTTATTTGTTTGAATTATTACCCTAAATTATCTGCTATTCTCATGATCATTTGAATTGCTAATTGCTTTTTTGAATATGTTGTGCTACAGCTAACAGTTCCATTAATCGGATGAAATTTGTTTTCGTAAATCCTTTTTTAGATTTCATTTGCAAGGCTTGTGATTAAATGAACAACATGTGGGAAATATTTGGAAATGCCTTTTATTGTCCCCAAAGCATGGGTGCTAAGGAACTGAAGATCTCCTTGAAATTGAGATAATAGGAATATTCGTATGCATAGAATAAGGATTTAGAATTCCATTAACAAGGTGCATCATGTGCAAAATGGTGACAATTTCATGATGTTTAATTGGTTTGATTATGGAGATTTTATCAATCAACCTTGCAACTTGGTACTTGTTGAAATGAATTTGCCACTCCGTATTAGTGGTGATTTGGATGGGTGGGTTGGCAGGAGCCAAGTGGGAGGTCTTAACAGGCCAACTAATTAAAAGTTAATTTATTCCTATTTGAAAGTTGTGGTCTACTTTAATCTTTAAAATGTTGCTTAGTGCATTCTTATTTGCTGAAACTCTTGGAATTACAGTGAATGCTTGTTATATATGCCTGAAAGATAACTGAGTAAATATTTTTTTTTCCGAAGTGTTTTCTTTTGGATTTGTGGAATCAATACAGAACTATCCCTAACATGTGCAATGAATGTGCAGAGGGATAGAACTATATGGAGTGGCTTTCTTCCCTTCAGAATGTCTGAAGTTCAGAGCTGGGCGGCTTGCAACTAGAGGACCTTCCTCTACATTCTGTGGCACAAGTAAACCAGCCTATTGCAGCATATCAGATCTAATTTAGGAATTATTAAGAGAATGGAAAGAATCATGTCTTCATCTGCATTAGCTTCTTGAGTCGAATGTATGGAGCATTAAACATAAACATCTGTTCAAAGTTGAGATAAAGTTGTTATAGTTATGAATACAGATGAACACGTTTGATTTAGATATAACTTTGAAGAAATTTCTCTCTGCTCATATCATGGTTTGCTAGTGTCTTTGAATGATTAGGTAGTGTTCGATTGGCTGAAGGGGAAGAATTAGTTGGAATGGAGATTCTTCTTTTGTAAATACTGCCTACTGCTGTGAATATGTATGCTTGGAGCATGCTATTACTGTAAATAATTCCCATCTTTCCCCTATTAATCAATGATAGATCTCATAATTTGTCAGTTTGGAATTTGTTTTATTTTCTTGAAGAGCATCTCTAGTGCATTAACCTTGTGCTATAATGGTATAATTTGGTTTTTACGCCATAGTGAAAGTAAAAGGTTATTGACATTTGAAAGAGTGAAGTGTCGAAATCAACGAAAATTTTGGTAGTTGTGTAGGAAGAAATGTGCATTTCGTCACCTGAGAAAGAGTGATGCTTAATGGTTTTATCTTCTTGGTTTCAACTTTCAACAATGATAGGCTCCAATTGCACCATATGGAAGATGAGTTTCATGCGATGGGGTTCACTCCATCTTTGTTATTAAATAAATATCGTTCAAGGTTTTCCAAAAATTATCATCCAACTTTGTTCTTAAATAAATATCGTTCAAGGTTTTTAATTTTGTTATAAAATATTTGATATTTCATATTATTAATTGCTTTTTTAGTTATTTTATCCGTATTTAATAATTGGAGAAAGAGAATTTTATTTTTTTAATAATAATAATAATTGGTGTATATGCACTGAATACATTCATCAATTATTATGTTATAATCTTAAACGACATCTATTTAGAAAAAGAGGAAGTAATTGATAGTTTTCGTGTTCAACAATTTCTTTCTCTACCCTTCATCCATTGCCTTAGTCAACAAGTTGATGGTACACAAATTCAAGAGCAGCTGTTATTACTTGTATTCTTAGTCAACAAGTTGATGGTACACAAATTCAAGAGCAGCTGTTATTACCTGTACCCAAATTAATAGGGAAAGAAAACAATGGCTTGGAAGTTTCTTCTTTTATAAAAGGTTGACGAATGAGTCGTTTAATAAAAACATTGATTCTTGACTCTGTTTATAGCTTAATTAATGATTGTTAATTTGTTATTGTTGCCTTTTTAAAGAACAAAGAAATTCCTTGATGCGTGTTTGACAAGCATAAAGGTGTCACCATTAATGCATTTCCATCTTCTTCTTTGATGCATTTGACTGCATCTAGAGATAGACAAAATTCGGTTATGGCTTCGTCAATGGTGATAGCGACCGAATCAACAGCCAATCTGCCACATCAATCTTCTTCATGTTTTTCTCTATCCAGTCTACTTGCCAATCTTCAACATCAAAACCAAATCTAGAGCCAAAACTAAGACCAATTCTCTCTGTTGCGGTTTATTCGATTGACAAGGTGAGAAGGGGATTGTTGCTAGTGAGGGATTAATTTTACCTTTAGTTAATAAACTTTGCTCTTATTGTAAAATTATAAAACTTTTTTTTTATTCTAAAAAATTAACTGAACTTTATTTTCGATTCACTAAAATCACTTCCAATCAGTTTTCATGACACTCAGATTGTTGGTGACATGTAAGCTGTCACTCTAGATTTTTGATGACGTGTCAGATGTCACATCAGCTTTTCGATTATCCATATTTGAAAATTAATTAGAAGTGACTTTAGCAAAATAAAAATAAAGTTCAGTTTTTTGGAACGAAAAAAAAAAAGTTTTGCAATTTTAAGTTCAATCACCATAGATAAATTAACACTCAAAGGTTGAAGGGAAGTGGCAATGGCCAATGGTGGAATTGAAGATTGTCACAAGTATCTACCAACCAATCAACTATAATTCCTAAATTAGGGTTTCGATTAGCATGCCCAACGAAATAATTATGAATCATAATTATTGAATATGAAGCTTTCAAGCTTTGAAATGAAAGTAATCAAACAATGAACTAAGAATTCTTGGAGAGAAAATGGTAATTCTCATTAATGAAGACGAAGAACTGATTAACAACTTATATAGTAGCTTATAGAAGTAACTGCCACAACAGTAAAACTAAAGATACAATTAGTTTAACATAAATACTAACTATTGAATACAAGAGACTAAAGCTATGAGTAGGATTTGCAAATGCCCCAGGTAGTTACTCATTCAATTAAGTAACAAATTTAACTAAATGAGAGAAAATAGGATGGAAGTTAGGAAGAGCCATATCAGCTTTCTTGAGCTCATCACAGGTTGCACCAACTGAAGAAACTTGAACAACAACAACTGAGGCATTGGTGACTGAAATAGCATCAATAGTTGAAGTTGCTTGAGCTCCTTCAACATCAATGAAATTTGTCTCATTACCTTCACTCAAGCTAGGAGTGAAAATGTTTTGAACTCTAAGCTTGGATTTCAAATAATTAAAATATGTAGCTCAATGAGGTTTGGCAAAGAAGTCTGCTACTTAATGAGCAAAAGCAATGGGGAACAAGTGTAGCAAACCAAACTTGAACTTCTCCCTCATAATATCATAGTCTAATTCAATGTGTTTAGGGCTCTCATGGAAGACTACTTGCCTGGCAATATGGACAATTGACTGATTGTCACATAAGAGTATTATTAAAGTAGGATGAGACAACTACAAATCTTGAAGCAAATACACAAGCCATTGGATTTCATAGGTGGTAGTAGCCATGACCCTATGTTTAGCTTCTGAAGAAGATCTAGAGATGGTTGATTGTTTCTTGGATTTCTAGGAAACTAGAGAATCACTAATGAAAGTATAATAATAGTGATTTATTTTCTGGTTATTGGACGAGTGGCCCAATTAGAGTCTGAGTATGCTTTGATATGCATCCTTGAAGAGGCTGGAAAAGAAAATCCTTCACTAGGAGATGCCTTCATGTATCTTAACACTCTGCGAGCAGCCTGCAAATGATACTTGGTAGGACAATCTAAGAACTGAGATAAATGTTGCACTACATATGAAATGTCAGGCTTGATATTTGTAAGATATAGCAATTTTCCAATTAATTGTTTATAACCTATGATGTCTGTAAGTGGTTTGGTATCATGGGATTGCTTTGAAGGAGGTACACAGGAGTATCAACTAGTTTGCTCTCCAAATAACCTGAATCTGCCAAGAGCATACTTCCTTTAGGAAAGGTTGAGGCCAGCAGCAGTCCTCGCCACTTTAAGACCTAAGAAGTATTTAAGTATGCCAAGGTCTTTGATCTTAAACTAATCATGAAGAAAGGTCTTGATAGAGGTTATCTGACCTAAGTCACTACTCGCCAAGATAACATCATCTATATACACATAAAATGCAATGAAGCTGTGATATATGGTGCAATCTGCTGCTACTTGCTTAAAGCATCATGAAAGTAAGGATGTTGTAAGCTTAGAGTGCTATTGTCTGCTAGCCTGCTTGATCCATATAAAGACTAAGTGAGTTTGCAGACTAGAGAGTTGCTAGAATAATGGAAACTAGGTGGCAACTGCATAAAAGCTCTCTAAGTAGGAATCCATTATTTATGTCATATTGATGTAGATGCTAACCTTCAATGGCAGAAATAGCAAGAAGCACTCTTATTATAGTCATCTTTGCTATTGGGGAGAATGTATCTAGGTAGTCAATCCCTAGCTGTTGGGTGAAGCCTTTGGCATCAAGCTTGGCTTTATGCCTCTCAATGCTACCATTTGCATGCAATTTGGTTATGAAAACCCACTTGTAGCTTATGGCTTGTTTGCCATTAGATAAAGAAATGAGTTGCCAAGTATTGTTAAATTCTAGAGCCTAGTTTAGCTTACATAGCTCTTCTCCATTTTGGATATTTGACAGCTTAGTTATAGGTTTTAGGCCCCAAAGGAACTGTAATAAAGGCTACAAAGGATTGGTGGGTAGGAGAAAGATGAGAATAGGAAAGAATAGAGGATAAAGGATGGATGATACCTGTATTATAGGCTATTAACTAAGAGAATTAATTAACTTGATGTTACTGACTAAGGAATTCACAATGGTAGTCTATGAGATAAGTTGGCTGTGATTTAGTTTTGATTGATCTTTTGGTTTGAGATGAAATTGTTTCTGGTTGAGGAGAAGTGGGGGTTGGAAGAGGATTGATATATGATGGTATGTCAGAAGTTTGAAGATATGGTTATGGCAAAATGAAAAATGACATGTATCATATATGTGTGGAATAGAAATAGTAAGAATATTACAAACTAACAGAAGCTAATCTTGCTAGTCTTTTTTTTCTGAAATGTGGCCTAATCTACAGTGTTATAATACTGCAGGGCTACTCTATATAGAGCATGAATTGATATGAGTTGAATTTGTCTGAGCTTAAGGTGAAGATGGTATTACTGGATGGAAATGGTAATGTCCTTAGTCATGCTTAGCTACGCCAATCATTCTCCCAGGCTTCATATCCTGAATAATACAAGTACTATTAGTAAATGTGAGTGAACAATTTGAGTGAATGGCTAATTTAGATGCTGATATTAAATTGAAAGCAAATAAAGGGATATACATAACTTTTTGCATGGTCTGTATGGATTCAGTTTGACAGTGCCTATATGTGACACAAGTACTTTCATATTATTTGGTAATGTAAACTTTAAATTTGTAATTCGTGCATGAAATGAAAAATGAGAAAGAGGGCACATAATATGATCTATGGCTTCTATGTAGAAGAGAAAGTGGAAAGTACCACACTAGATTCTTGCATAGGATTCAAGTTAAAGGTTGGTGTCAAATTTCCAAAACTTTTGAATTACTAATGCAACTGCAAAGGAGCTTGAACTTGCATGTGTGTTCCTCCATTTGGCTATTGTGAATTCTTTTTAGTCATATCTTGGAACATATTGAATAGTTACTAGTACTATTGTTATGTCAAATTGCCTATTGGAGCATCTTGAAATGAGGAATGTTCATCTATAGTCATGCCATATTAATTTCTTGTTTCAATCTTAACTTGATTAGCATAGATTGTTTTGGCATTGGCTTGTGTCCTACTGGAAAACCATGTTTGTAATAGCATTTGTCTACTGTATGCCCCAATTTACCACAATGTGTGCATTGGGCCTTTTGACATTAGAGGTTGAATTATTTTTTAAAAAGAAATTGTTCTGCCCTTGAAATCCTCCTTGACTCTATTTTTTTTTCCAGTGATCACACCTTTATTGAAACATGCCATATGATCTATTGAGGATTGTTCCACAGTGTGAACCCTTTGCTTTTCATGTTATACTACTAAAGAGAAAACTTTGGTGACATTAGGCAAGGGTTCCATAAGCATAATATGTGATTTTACTGTGCCAAAACCTTCATTTAACCCTTTCAAGAAACAAATGACATGGTTTGCTTCATAATACCTTTTGAAGATAGTGATAGCACCATAGTGACAAATTAGGCTGCAAAAACATGCTAATAGTGGCTTAAGATTCAAAAATCTATCCCATAAGACTTTTATCTGAGTAAGGTATTCACTAACACTCCTTTGCTCTTAACTCAAGTTAAAGATTTCATATTATAGATTTGCTATCCTGAAGAGATCTCTTACTTGGAAACTTTCCTTGAGATATGTCCAAACATTAGGGGCAGTATCAAGCCAAATGATGCTTTTGTGCAATTGTTGGTGATAGAGAATGAATTATCCATGATAGCACCATGGCATTGCACCTTTGCCGTGCAGAGAACATAAGATCTATTGATTGTGGCATTAATATACTTCCACATGTGAATTGGAGTTTGTATTTAGAAAGAAGAGCCTTTTTTATTGATCTGGCCCAAGAATGATAATTGGTACTTGTAAGAATTGGTGAAACAAGCATAAGAGAAGGATTTTCACTTTGATGCAGAAAGTATGGACTTAAAGGAGAATCTTTAGGACTAAGCATCTTGTACAAGTTTTAATTCTTCTTGAATGAAAAAAAAAATGATGGCGGAAAAGAAAAGATTTTATCAAAGTAACTAAGAACAAGAAAACTTATCTCAATCTCGCTCCAATACCATACTGAATCTGAAGCTATTAGGCTTCTAAATGAAAGTAATCAAACAATGAACTAAGAATTCTTAGAGATAAAATGATAATTCTCATTAATGATGACGAATAACTAATTTATAACTTATATAGTAGCTTAGAAGTAACTACCACAAGAGTAAACGGGTATTTGGGATTGCTATTGATTATTCCAAAAGCAGGTTTTGAATTTTTTTTATTTAATTGACTGATTTTTTTAATTTTTTATAAGCTGCTTTTTTCAAACCTGTTTTTGGAAAAAAACATCTATTTACCTGCTTCTACCCAAAAGCAGTTTTCAAAACTTAAAAATAAAATTTTTTTCCTAAAAAATGCTTTTTCCAAACTTAGCCCTAAACGGGCCCTAAAACTAAAGATACCAATAGTTTAATAGAAAAACTAACTAACTGTTGCATACAAGAGACTAAAGCTATGAATAGCATTAGCAAATGCCCCCGGTAGTTACTCATTCAATTAAGTAACAGATTTAATTAAATGAGAGAAAATAGGAGGGAAGTTAAGAAGAGCCACATCAGCTTTCTCGAGCTCATCACAGGTTGCGCCAACTGAAGAAACTTGAATAGCAACAATTGAGGCAATAGTGACTGGAGCAGTATCAGGAGTTGAGGCATTGGTGTCTGAAGCAGTAATAGCATAAATAATAGCAGAGAATTATGTTGAATGTCTCGAAGGGAGATAAAGAGTTAGATTTGAATACTTTGACCAATTGACTATAACATAAGACAGTTGGGCAGTTGACATACTTTTAAAATTTTATTATCTCATTAACAGCGTAAATATTATACTTTATAAAAATTGAGATATACAAAATTTATACTTTTAAATTTAGAAGATATTAAGAGAATCATCTTCCTTATATGTCAAGGGCAAAAATTCAATCCTACCCACCTCCTCTCCTTTTCTCTCTAAATATTTTCTTTCTATCTTTATAGTTTTGAAACTATCGTTGGCATTAGTTTTAATAATTTTAGATCATTACAGATTTATTTTATTTCTCCATTTGTGGAGTTTTGTTTCTCTTGGTAGGTATTTTCTTCCCTTTTGTAGATTTTTATTCCTTTAATGTGATTTTTTTTTTTTTTGTAAAAAATAATTTTTGTGAGATGTCTCTTTTATATTTGTATCAGTTGATTCAGGTTCTTAATTTACGATACAAAATCGAAGCGATTTTTGAATGGACTCAACTAATGTTTATGGGACCTCCATTATTAAAAGATGTAGAGATATCAAAACATTTTAGGAACCATGCGGAAATAGTCATATATATGTAGTTCTTTTAGATTTTTGATTTATTTTATATGGTTCGATCTCAACATCCTATTATCAATTGTGTTAATATTGTAAATAACATATGACTATTTTGATTTATTAATTATATATTCTCTATTAAAAAAATATAAACAATATTACACTATTTAAAAAAAGAGACGTAGATATTACTAATGAAAATATAATTTACCAAATAAAAATTTGGAGAATACTAATTAATTCGTTAATATGTAGATCATTACTCAATCAACAATTAATCTTCAAGGTTTTTTGTCTTGGATATTAAGAAGCGGAAATTTTTAAAATTGGTGAAGTGAGATAAACAGTTTAATCTTCACTACTAATGGCTAAAAATGATAAATTCTTGTGTACACTTAGTCTACCATGTCATTTATAGATTAATTCAATTATATAGTGACATGCATTTAATTGGTTTATTCTCATTGGTTAATATAAATACAACATACATATACTTCACTTTGTGATTAGATTAGTCTATAAATACTCCATTTACCTCGAAAAGGCAAAATTATGAGTGCTAGGCAATTTCTTTCCCTTTAACTATTATGGCCATTGCTCGGTTTGAATTGTTAATTGGACTAAAATTGAACTGGTTAAATTCGTATTAGAATCAATCAATTATTGCTCTAAACTCGAATCAGACTGTAGCTCGAAAGGAGAAGAGTCCAGTTCAATCCCTCTTCCTTGAACTACTTACCAGGCAATTCATAATTCCAACCCTTGTTATATATATATATATATATATATTGAGTTATGGGTCTGAGCCACCCATGTGGGCTTGACCCAGCCTAAGACCCTAAAAGATTAAGTATAAAAAGAGGAAATTAATAGAAAACAAACTTCCCTTCCACTATAAGAAGAATCAAAAGAATGTGAAAACTAAAAAACAAAACTGCTTCTTCTCTCTGAAAATTCTCTGAAATTCTTCCTTTTCCCATATTCATCCAAGTGTACAAGGTATTCATGCTTTGCAAATTCACAACGAAATCTAGTAACCGGTGTTCTTGAGCATTGAAAACACAAAATCTCAAGCTTCAATAAGTAAGTTTTTGCTAAAATTATTAATTTACATTGGTATCAGAGCCTGAAATAGTATTTTTGTGTTTGAATTAAAGATTGATCAATTGATCAATTTTGCATGAAATAACATAGAAATCCTATTTTTGTTCAATTTTTCAAGAAATGTTTTCTCTGTTTCATGACACAAAATTGGTATAGTTAAAAAGCTCTCATCACAAGCTTTCTAACGAGTATTTTTGAAGAATTTTTAAATGAGTGGTTGATTTTATATGATTTTTCAAAAATTCTAATCTTATTTAGGGTTTGTGTATTCTAAAATTTAATTTTGTTTGTGTTAGTTCCACTCTCGATTCATGTGTTTGATGACAAACACCATTTAAATGGTGTCGAATTGTAAATTTTATGGTCAAAACCTATAGAAACACCCTAAAAACATGGAATAATTTTTTAAAAAAGGACTAAACAACCACTATAAGGTGGTGCATGGCATGCATGCAACACTAAGGGAAAGTGAGGCGGTTACATGGCAGTTATTTGCCATGTGTTTGTTTTTTAATGGTCTAACGTGTGAATTTTAAGATGCGGTGGTTATAAGCGTGTAATGCCTACGTGGCAACTAGTGACACATGGCACATCTTATTAGGCCACTGTGTCATGGCATGTTACATGGCGTACATACATGTAAGTGCCATATGGCAGAGGTTGGACATGTGGCTAGCTCCGGTTGGTCCACGTGACGATGACATGGTAGGATAGCTAGCGTATATCCGGCGCATGAGGGCGCATGATGGATGTGCGACAGCTCGTGAAGCATGTGGGTTGTCTCTGGACAGCGTGTGGGGGCTCTTGAGAGGTTTGTTTGTGTCCAAAAATTTTTAAAAAATGCTTAATTTATATTTCTATTTAATAGGCATTTTTTTAGAATTTTTATAGCACATTTTGATGTGTTTTTAGATTTAAAAATGTGTAAAATGTAAATATTCACATGAAAATTGATTAAATATAAAATATAGTGTTTTTATGTCTAATGCTGATGTCAATCATTCTACATATAGTGAAGGATTGTATTTTCACACTTTAGAGTGATTGAGTGCATATAGAAAGGATATGAATCACTCATTGGAAGATCACATTGATGTGATGTATAAAAAATTATGGACCTTCCATGTGATATATCATAATTATTATGAGCTGGCAGTGGAACAACAAATGTGGATTGTTCTCAATTCCTTGCCTGGTTCATGGGAAAAAGAGAAAAAGGCACTTAGAGAAAGGATAATCAACTTGGATTACAATAATGTTATGAGAGAATTATGCAAGGAGCTGGAGCGCTGAACACGAGTTGGTATTAGGTGATCTAGCAAGTCTGCAAGTAGATATTCATGGATGAGTAAGATGTCTAGGACATTGGCTAATAGAATGCCCGTGAGCACCCATGGATGTGTAAGATGTCTAGGAGAATATTTATTGAGAGGGATCCACTAGTCCATAAAGAAGATGAATTAGTTTGAAGCAGTATTAGAACATGTTTATTATCATTGTGAATATATTTTAATTCTTTATGTTTATGTTGTTTGGTATATTTAAAAAAAAACAAATTATGACTGTTTATAAGATATTGTGTTTATATTCATGATGTTTATTTGATGAATGCTTTTATGATTAAATATATGTCTTATTATTCTATTGCATGAGCAATATAAATGAGTATAATATTATAGGAATGTTAGGTCGATAGATTAGTAAATCTCACCTAATAAAATGATTGGCACATATTTAAATTAAACAATAATAACTAGATTATATTAGCGGGAATTGATTAGATTGTTAGCAAACCTTTTGTTTCTATTACATGAGTTAGGTTATTATTGATTAATTTAAAACTTTGTGACATGAAATTTTTTTTGAGATTGTGAATTGTGCTAATTAAGATAATTGTTTCTAAATAGTTGAAATGGTTGTCACAAAGAGCATTATTGCTGACTTAAACTAAGGAGACAAACCGAATGATAAGAATTATGATGTTTGACATCGAAAAATTCAATATATCCTCAAAGAGCAAGATATGCTAGAAACGATCACACAACCTATGGCTAAGCCTGAGCATGGAAGCACTATTCAACATAGGTAGGATATGGAAGCATATCAAGCCTACAAGTGCAAGGACAGAGTTGCTTGCCTATTAATGTTGAGCAGCATGATAAATGATTTGATGTTGTGCTTTTAGAAACACTTCTCAGCTCTAGCAGTTTGGGGTGCTGTCAAGGTCCAATTTGGTGGAACTTTGACTTTTAGGCTACATCAATTGACTCTTAAGTTTAATGCTTATAAGAAGAATCCTAATCATACAATAAGGTAGGATCTCACTATCATATCCAACATGATAAGCGAGTTAAAGGCTGATAGTCATGAGTTGATTGATAAGCAATAGGTCCAAGTTGTAATTTGCTCTCTTCTAAGTATCTGGGAGCACATGTGTATCAACCTTACCCATAACAATAACATCAAGACTTTTGATGATGCTGTCTGTCATGTTGAGCTAAAGGAGGATTACCTTCTTGCTAATAAGCCTGCATGAAAGGCTTATATGATTGGGTCCAAAGGAAAATGAGCTTCAAGCTCTGGATGAAAGAAATGTAAGGGTGAGGGAAACAAGCAAGACGAGGGAGGCAACAAAACCAATCTTAGTGGAAAGAATTGCAAATGCGGAAGATGTGATGACAAATTGCTTCAATTGTAGGAAGCCAGGTCACTTTGCTTGTGATTGCACTGAGCCAAAGGTACTGTATGACCAAATTCATCCCTCTAATTTATATGAAAGTAGTTACTTGATGCTTGCTAAAATTATTCCTTATTGGACTGTAGACTCAACAGCAATCGACCATATAGCAAGAAACCAATATGCCTTTACAGAGTTTCGTTGAATTCCAAAGGGGAGTCAAATTACCTATATGAGGAATAATGCTTCAATAGATGTGCTTGGAATTGGCACGTGCATGTTGGCGAGGCGAGGAGGCCACATCTTTATATCCATGATGTGCTTTACGCTCTTGAAGTTCAACAAAATCTAGTTTTTATACTTGTTCTCTTAGATCTTGGCTTTAAAGTTGTTTTTGAAAAGGGTTATATGAATGCATTATTGGATAATGTTTACTATGATTATGGACATTTGTTAGATGGTTTTATTGTACTGGATACAATACTTATTAATATGGATGCCTCTGTCTTTGTTGTTAACAATTCCTATAATATTTTTATTAAATGATGATGTTAAATGACATGCTAGATTAGAACACATTAGATAAGATCACTTAAAAAGATTAGCAAATGGTGATCTTTTAAGTTCAATTGAGAAAAATTGAATTACTTGCTTGTTAGCATTGCCTAACTGGAAAAGTAATAAGATTACCATTTGGCAAAGCCAAGAGAGCTATATTTCCTTTATAGCTTATACATTCTGGCACTTATGGTCCAATGAATGTGAGAGCAAGATATGACGCTTAGTATTTCATCACATTTATTGATGATTTCACTAGATACGATCATATTTATTTAATCTCTCATAAATCTGAAGCATTAGATTGCTTCATACATTATAGTAGATTGGTTGAAAATCAATTAAATGCAAATATTAGAGCATTAAAAGCCAATCGAGGACATGAGTATCTCTCCAATTTATTTAAAAGTTATTGTGATGATAAGGGTATAGCTAAACGGCTAACTATTCCTTCCACTCCACAACAAACTGGTGTAGGAGAAAGAAGGAAAATAACCCTATTGGAAATGGTTAGGTTAATAATGGTGCAAGCTAAATTACCTATTTCCTTCTAGGGAGATACGCTACTAATTGCGGCCTATATTCTTAACTGTGTTCCATCTAAAACTGTTCCTTCCACCCTATACAAGTTATGGAAAGGCAAGACACCTGACTTAAGTAAAATGCGCCCATGGGTTTACGCTGCTTATATCCATAACACATCTCATGAATATGGGAAACTTGGTCCGAGGGGGAAGAAATATATCTTTATAAGATACTTAGAATTCTCTAAAGGATATGTATTTTTAAGGGAAGATACAATTGGAAGAGTAACATAAATCAAGTCACGACATGTCGTTTTCTTAGAAAAGGATTTTCTTGAAAGAGATGAGATAAATGGAGATTTCTGACATCATGAAATGGAAGATTCTAAAACTAAATAGAGCACAAGAGTGGTTAATTTAGCACCCATAGAGCAAGATGATATGGAATATCAAGCTTCTTCTAAAGCTAGTGGGCGTGATACATTGCCTAATTGTGTTCCTATGGAGCAATATTATGAACAATCTCAACCTCGGTGTAGTAATCGGAAAACTTAGTTTGAGAGGGAAGAAATGTATCTTCGTAAGATACTCAGAATTCTCCAAAGGATATGCATTTAGATACAAATGGAAGAGTAGCAAAAATTGAGTCACTATATGTCGTTTTCTTAGAAGATGACTTTCTTGAAACATGTGAGAAAAATGGAGATTTTTGACTTTATGAAACGGAAGATCCTAAAACTAAATAGAGCACAAAAATGGTTGATTTAACACCTATAGAGCAAGATGATATGGAATATCAAGCTCATTCTAAAGCTAGTGGGAGTGATACGTTGCCTGATTGTGTTCCTATATAGCAATATTATGGACAATCTCAAGCTCGACATAGTAACCATGAAAGAATTCCCTGTTGTCGATTTGAGATTGAGGGGGAAGCGTTCATGATTACTCTATATGAAAAAGAGCCTAAAACAGTACAACATGTTCTTTCTAGTCCTAAAGCTAAGGAATGGATTAAAGCTATATAAGAGAAAATGGATTCGATAAAATCTAATAGAGTTTGGGATTTGGTTAATTTACCACTAGGTCATAATACTATTGGGAATAAGTGGGTTCTCAAAATTAAACGTAATGCATATGTGACAATTGAAAGATACAAAGCTCGATTAGTACCCAAGGGCTACACACAAAAGAGGGGATTGACTATGAAGATACATTCTCGCCTATTGTTAGGTTTGCATTAGTTCGCCTCATTCTGGCTATTTTAACACAGATGGACTTAGAATTATATCAAATGGATGTTAAGACTGCTTTTCTCAATAGAAAACTAGATGAAGAGATCTATATAGATCAACTTTTAAGCTTAAAGCTTTAAGGACAAGAACGCAAAGTTTGCATACTCGAAAGATCTATATATGGTCTTAAGCAAGCTTTAAGACAATAGAACGTTAAATTTCATCAAGCCATGTTAAAGGATGGCTTTATAATGAATGAGGAAGATTATTACATGTATGTTAAACGTTCAAATAGTGGTTTTATAATTATGTCTTTATATGTCAATGACATATTGATAGCTGGAAATGATAAGAAGTTGATTGATGTTACCAAGAAATGGTTATCATCGAACTTTAAAATGAAATATATGGGTGAGGCTAGCTATGTACTTGGTGTTAAGATCCTTAGGGATCGCTTGAAAAGACTTCTGGATTTATCTCAGGAGACCTACATTAAAAAAATGTTAGAGCATTATCATATGCATGATAGCAAGCCCATGGATACCCCAACTGAAAGGAATTTGAGCCTTAGTCTTGATATGTGTCCCAAGACATCTGATGAAAAAGAATGAATGTCCAAAGTACCTTACTCCAACACTATTGGTAGTCTAATATATGCAATGATGTGTACACGTCCAAATATTTGCTACATCGTAGGGTTAGTAAGTAGATTTCAATCTAGATGGCAGTCAAGAGGATTTTAAGATATCTGAAAGGAACTTTATACTATATTTTGTATTACTAAGGGAAAGATTTGAGCTTAGTTGGTTATACAGATGCTGATTGGGGAGGTGATCTTGATCAACACAAATCAACTTCTAGATATGTACTCTTGCTAAATGATTGCACAATTTCATGGAATAGCAAGAAGCAACTTTGTATAGTTTTATCAACAATAGAAGCTGAATACATAGCGTGTTCTTCGGCTATACAAAAGGTAGTCTGGTTAAGAATGTTTTTGTAGCACTTAGAAATTGTTAAAACAACATTTGAACCATCATAATATATTGTGATAATTTAGCTACATTAGCCTATGCTAAGGATCAAAATATAATGGGAAGACTAAACATATATATATTAGATATCACTGTGTTAGAGACATGAACATGGAAAATGGAGTGGTTTTGAAACACATTTCTATAAGTAAAATGATAGCATATCCTTTTACCAAACCAATAGCTAGGGATGCATTTGTTAGACATGTAAAATCCCTTGACTTATGTAGAATGTGAACAATTTGTAAATATTGACAAACCACTCGTTTTTATTTATAATGAAATTAAAGACATTTATTTGATTCGTTTGTTTACAAATGTTTAATTATATGAGTATATTGTATATGCCATTTAGCACAATTCGATCAAGAATATTGATGGACTTAGATTAACTCTTTCACACGAGTAATCACCTCTAGCGCTATTAAGCGAGTAGAAATGAAACCAAATAGTTTGGATGACTAAAACCTAGTGGGAGCGGTTTTGGTCACATCATTTAAAAGGTCACCTCGATAAGGATCAAGATGAGATTCTTCATATATAAGAATCGATATGAATAACTTCCCCACCATTTATGTGTCCATTTAGAGGAAGCTGAGTGTGAAACTTGTTGTTGAATGTGTAGACAAAGGTTTTTGGTTTGGCACTTTTAGAGTGACAAGACTAAGACTCATATGGTGTTATTTGTTTTATGATAAAGAGCAAGACATACACTCTTTATATTAAAAAGGAAAAGAGTTGCTCCACCATGGCATGCATTTCATACTACATATGCTAGACAATATATTAAGAAGCGAAAGAATGGATCCCTACTCCTTCACTATGTGAATCCTAGAAATCCTAAATATGGATTTCATTTTTAATTATTGTTTATGACTTTTGACTATATCATGAAGTGATGAATTAACATTAGCTATCTTATGATGTATCATATAGTCATGAGATAATTCGACTTAATGGAACACTCCTAGAAAAGTGACTTAATTCTGATTCAATTGATATGAGGGTAAAAGAAAGAATATTTTTGCTTATATACTCACTACTTGTGTTCACCAGCTGGAGTTATTTTGCTTGATAAAGCTTGAAATAACTTAGAGTACAAAGTAATCGTAAAAAAGATCTGAGTATAGATTCTCAAAGGATTGAATGATACTAAATTATGTGTATTAAGAAAGATACTTTGGGGAAATAAGCACAATATAATGAATAAGTACATCATTAGGTTGATGTCTCCTATATGACCTATGGTTAGGTTTATATTGGAGCTCCCACCATTTGTGATCTTCAGGTTGCACTATCTATTCACATATATGAATGATTCTTTATTTGAGATTGTGTTATTGGGATGAGTCAAACCTACTATGGACGAGTGGGAGATGTTGGGTTATGGGTATGGGCCGTCCATATGGGCTTCACCCAACCCAAGACCTTAAAAGAATTAACTATAAAAAGAGGAAACTAATAGAAAAATTAAATTGCCCTCCATTATAGGAAGAATCAAAAGAATCTGAAAATTGAAAAACAAAACTGCTTCTTCTTCTCTCTGAAAATTCTCTGTAATTCTTCCTTCTCCTAAGTTCATCCAAGTATAAAGGTGTTCGTGCCGTGGAAATTCACCTCAGAATCTAGTAATCGACATTCCTGACCATTGAAAACATGAAAATTACTCTTCAACAAATAAGTTTCTGTTGACATTGCTAATTTACAATAAATATAAAAGATATTACATTATTGGTGCCAATTTCATAATGTTTAATTGGTTTTGACTATGGAGATTTCATCAATCAACCTTGCAACTTTGCAACTTGGGACTTATTGAGATGAATTAGCCTCTCAAAATTATACAATATTAGTGGTGATTTGGATGGGTGGGTTAGTAGGAACCACTAGTACAAAATATACCTTATGCATAGATCAGATGCATCTGTTTTGAAGAAAACAATCACATAAAATTACCACGTTAAGACTCGGATGCCTCTGTTAAGTAGCTAACAGACTCATCAACATAGTTTGATGCGTTTGTTACAAATAACAAATGCATCAGTACACTTAGATGCATCTATTATACATAGCAGACGCATCTGCACTATATTTTTTTTATTTAGTTTATTTATTATTTAGTGTTTATTTACTTGCATATTTCTTGTATATCAGTATCAAATTTGTATGGTTTTTTAGATTTTCAAATGAAAATAAAAAAGGAATTTATAATACTTTTGAAATCTAAATTTAACTTAATAAAATTCTATAGTTGATTCATTCATATGTATAATATATTAAATAAGATAAGAAAAAGAAATTATCAAAAATTTTCATACTCGGATGTGTCTATTCCAGCAGAAAACAAATGTATCCGGTCCTCTGATGCGTCTATTTTCTAACCAAATAGATACATCTAGTCTTCTTTTTTTCAATTTTAATGATTATTTAGTTTTTTTTTATGTATATTTACTTGTATATTTCTTGTATATTTTATCAAATTTGTATGTTTTTTATATTTTTAAAATGAAAATAAATAAAGGAATTTATAATACATTTGAAGTTTGAATTTAACGTATTGAATTTTTTAGTTGATTCATTCATATAATATCTCGAATATGATAAGAAAGAAAAAAAATTATCACATGACAAAATTTATAGGTGTATTGACTCGGATGTGTCTGTTTTATAAGAGAACAGATGCATCTAGCAAGACACATGAAATGACGCTATTTCACATGTCCAATGCTGTCTAATGCGTTTGTTTTCTAAGAGAACAAATATATCTTATGCTCTTTAAAGATCTTGAACCCTAGACCCCCACCTCTTTTCCTTTTCCTTTTCCTTCTCCTTCTCCTTCTCCTTCTCTTGCTCTTACAACATTTTTTCTTAATTTTTCTCACTTTCAACCTCTCCATTGTAAATTTATTACACTCAAAACCTTTTTCCTTCGCTAAGAGGTGCCGTTCAAGGTACTTTTTTTTCTATGTTACGATTTATGGTTTGCCATAATTTTTTTTCTTCTTCTCTAACACTGTTAGTAGTGTCTTCGTGCAGTCTGCTGTTCGGGTTTGCCATAAGGTTTGTTCTCTTCTTTTTTTCTTGTTAATTTATTTAGATGATTTTGACATATGTTGGATTTTTTTTCTAAGAGATGGATATTATGTTGATACTTATATATAGATATATATTGATATTTAAAAATAGGTACTATATTGATGTTCATAGATGAGTATTATGTTGATGTTTAGATAAGAGAATTATTTTGCCTTCAAAGTGTTTGATGAAAATCCTAAATGAAAGTAATGAAGGTGAAAGTAAGTTTATGTTTAGTAATGTCTTCAAAATGTTTGATGAAAATCCTAAATAAAAGTAACTGTAAAAGAAATTGAAAGTGTTGCATGGTGTTGTTTAAAAATTATTGAAGATGATGTTAAAATTAATAAGGTGAAACTATGATTAATTTTTATTGAAAGAAGATTAAGTACTTAAAATTTGTTAAATTAGTTGGTTTTGTTAAAAATTAAAGAAGACAAGATATACTTTATGCTTAGTAATACCTACAAAGTGTTTGATAAAAATCCTAAATGAAAGTAACTTTAATTGGAATTGAAAGTGTTGGTGTTGTTTAAAAATTATGGATGATGAAGTTAAAATTAAGAATATAAAACTATGATTAATTTGTATTGAAAGAAGATTAAGTATTTAAAATTTGTTAAATTAGCAAGTAATCTAGATGAATTAGTAAATATTAAGGTAAATTAGAATACTTTTGCGTGAAACAATAAAATAGAATGAAATGGAAAAGGGAGCAATATTGACCAATTGATTCTTAATTAGTTTTAAAAAATATATTATATATAAAAATTCTAATTAGAAGATAGTTTATAATTAACTAAATATTTGAGAGATGATAAATGATTATTTATAGAATAAGTTGATATATTAATAAAAAAAATATAAAAAATACAAAGGAAGATGAACAGATAGGATTATAAAGACTATAGAATATAAAACTATAATAATTAATAATTAATAAATTAATTAATAATAATATAATAATTAAATTAATAATAGAATTTAAAATAAAATAAAATTTAATTAATAAACTAAGGTGAAAATAAGCTAGAATATAACTCATTAAATAATAAATCATAATAAACTATAATTAAGAATTAATTAATTAATTAAAATTAGTTAATTAAATAAATAATTATAAGATGTTAAAGTCATTTATAGTTGAATTTAGATAGGATTAGGTATTGATGTTAAAGTTATATGATTTCACCTGTATTGATTAAATTTCGTTTTATTAAGCCTAGGTACCCCTTCAAAATTTACTCATTAGAAGTAAGTCTTGAATAGTTCCCGATTTGAGACTATTTTTAAACATCGAATATCACTTAGGATGTGAATGCATAAATAGTGTTTAGTTTTAAGAAAAATCTTAGTGTCATTTTCATAATGTTCTCTAGGTACATATGTGAATGAATCATTCTATTTACATTGTGTACTAGGAGAACTGAGGGAAAATGTTGTAGATTTTTCTTAGGATTGGAAACTAGATATGTGTTCACTAGTGAGATTTGACGTTTAAGAATGAGTTAGGTTGGAGTGATAAGGACCCAAAAAACCAATGTTTATCATGATTGGAAGCAATGTAGTTTGTTTTAAATTCTATTTCTTTCTATTGTTAGATATGAATAGAAGTTAGATATATGATGAACAAAATACGGCTGAATTTGTGAATGAGGTTGATGGATTTATAAGAACTGCGACAGAAAATCAAATGATGAGAAAGGGATCGATGATTGCATGTCCATGTGTTGATTGAGTTAATATGAGAATATTTAGTGATGTTCAAATCGTGAAAACTCGTATAATACAGCGTGATTTTAAGCGAGGTTACACGATGGATATGACATGGTAAGAATATAGTTGCTGGGACAAATTCTAATATTGAAAGTCAGGAAGAAAATTACCTTGATGATGAAGGTAATAATTTGGAGAATGATCTATTGGATGAGATAATACATGATAAGGAGAATTTTGTGAAAAGGCTAGAAGACCTTGAGGATTATGTTGTAATGCCGAGAAGCCCTTGTATCCGGATTGCACTAAGTTCACAAAGTTGTTAACCGTGTTGAAACTATGCAACATGAAAGCTAAAAATGGATGGAGTAATAAAAGTTTTATGACGTTATTAGAACTTTTACAAGAGATGCTTCTACAGGGAAATAAGCTTCCCACATCAACCTACGAGGCTAAGAAAATGTTATGTCTAATGGGTATGGATTATAAGAAGATACATGCAAGTCTAAACAATTGTATATTGTACCGAAATGAGTATAAGGACTTGCATGAGTGTCCTAAGTGTGGGGCATTGCAATACAAGCATGGAAAAGTATCTTCTAAGAGTAAGAAAGGGCCTCAAGCTAAAATATTATGGTATTTACCAATAATACCAAGATTCAAATGCATGTTTGCAAATGCGAAAGATGCAAAGAATATGAGATGGCATGCGGAGGCAAAAAATAAGATGCCAAACTTAGACATCCTACAAATTTTTTTAGTGAAGAATAATTGATTCTATGTCCCCTAAATTTGATGGTGAAGTTAGAAATTTGAGGCTCAAACTATGCATGAATGGAATAAACTCTCATGGCATATTGAGCAGTCAACATAGCACATGGCTGGTCCTCCTCATGGTTTATAATATGCCTTCTTGGCTGACTATAAAGTGCAAGTATATAATGTTGTCGATGTTGATATTAAGGCCCAAACAACTAGGAAATGACATTGATGTTTATCTTGCACTCATTGATGATTTGAAACTGTTATGGGATAAAGGTGTACCAGTATATGATATATATACGAAAAGCATGTTTACCTAACATTGTCATGATATTTTGCACTATAAATGATTTTTCGACTTACGGCAACTTGTCTGGGTATACTATGAAAGGTGCAAAAGTGTGTCCAACTTGTGAAGACAACATAATGGACCAACGTTTAAATCATTACAAGAAAAATGTGTATATAAGTCACCAGACATTTCTGCCTCTCAGCCACCCTTAATTTCCATGGAGGTTTTGTTTAATGGTCATGACATCTCATCATCCTTGGAGACGTATCAATTAATATTCCTTTATCACTCACTAATTCTTTAATACAAATAGTATTACCACTTAATTTCCATTTATATCATAATATTCATAATAATATATTATTAATTACTTGGAAAGTATAATTCAACCATCAAAGAAGGCACAAAGTAGTAGTTTTACTAAAGAATCAGCTACGAAGCCACCTCCGCCTTTGGTTGATGAGAATTCAACTTGCATGACTTACTTTTGAATGGGATATTAGAAAAATGTTCAAAATTCTTCTTCCAAAAAAATTATTTTAGTATCCACCAACTGTTAATAATGAAGTTTTAATTGGACAGGAAGACATCTCCCAACTCCTCTCCTTAGATTTGCTCAATGTCTCGATCATTAAAGTTTTTATACTATAAGATTATAGAATATATTTTTAGTATTTATAAGATTGAACTACTACATTCAAATAAAGTATGAACTTAGGTCAAATTGGTGAATCATGGATGCAGGTACCTTTATAGGTTATGCATGCAATCATCTACACCGATTGGATTCCTCTGCCCAAATTTTCTATGAATCATGGGTACTAAGGATACTCAATTAGTGCAGAATTACATGAGAATAGCTTTGAAAGCACAAGAAGATAAAAAATTCATTTTCCTGTCGTATATTAAGGAGTAAGATAACATTTGTCTTTATCCATATTTGATTTAGCATTCATTCTGACATTTTTATTCATTAAAACAAATATGTATATCTACAGTCAACATTGGATGTTGATTATTTTTTAATGTGCACGAGATGATATATTTTTCATCGATCCTCTCGGCAATCTGAAAAGAAAAATTGGACGTGTGAAAGAACCCCTCAACATGTAAGTTATAACACTTAATTTAATAGCTTAAATATTTTTAGTTATATTAAGCGCATATTAATTTTGAAATAAATTTATTTTCTAGGGTATATAGACTATACTGTCTTGATAGTGGGAAAAGTGTAGGCATAATGCCAATTTGGAATCATTTTAAGATAATAATTTTATTTTTCCTATTTCCTATTAAGATTGCAATTTTTTTTAGAAATTGAATTGAATAATACTTTGGTTGTTTTTTTAGCACTTTTTCTTAGTGTGTCTAATATATGATGGAGGTTTTGAATGTGGATACTATGTCATGAGATATATGTACAACATATTTACCAATTATAGAATAGATATGACATTAGCTAAGATATCTTTTATTTCTAATACTAGCTATACAATTTAAATTTTCAAATATTTCAAATATATATATATATATATATATATATATATATATATATATATATGATGGCTAGCAAGCTATTATATGTAATTCTATATTCATATTTTCTACTTTGTGTTAATTTGTTTTGTATACTTTCCAAACCAATTCATATACTCCAGTGCAAATAAATGAAATTTGAGAGATATGGTCGGATTTTTTTGCAAGTAAGTGTAAGTAGATTAGAATATTTTTTCTATATGTTATACATTGATACTTTGAGATTCAATTTTGTAAAATTTTGTTAAGTACAAATTATTTTTAATTGCAATTTGAATTATTCTATTGTGATGAAATTGTGTATAATGAGTAGATGGAATATAAATTTTGAGTTTGTAAATTGTTTTGTATAAATGACAATAGTATTATTATGAGTTGAGTTGTTGGAAGAAACTCATAATGGCTTATGTTGTTGTGATGAGTAGATGGAATATGAATTTGTGAATTGTTTAGTAAGCTGGTGAGTTGAGTTGAGTTGAGTTGTTGGAAGAAGCCTATAATAGCTTGTGTTGAACTTGTAATATATTTGTTGCAAAGACTATTAAGGATATCAATTTGAAGTGTAAATTTGAGGCTGTTGTAGGTTGATTTACGGGTTATAGGTATGCATAATTTCGTATATATATATATATATATTATAATGTCAGATGTGTCTGTTTTACAAAAAACAAATGCATTTGAGCATAGGCAAATGCATCTATTTTCCACCAAATAGACACATTTGATAATGGTCAAATGCTTTGACCAAATCATATGGGTTTGTTTTTTAGAAAACAAATGAATCCGATCGGATCGAATCGAATCGAATCGGATGCATCTATTTTTTAAATAGATACATCTGATTCATCGTTTAAATGCATCACCTTCTTATAGGTCTGCTCTAAACAGAAGTATTTGACACAAAAAAAACTGATACAAAAAACTCTTTTATGTACTAGTGAGCCAAGTGGAGGTCTTACTAGGTCAACTAATTAAAAGTTAATTTCTTCCTATTTGAAAGTTGTGTTCCACTTTAATCTTTAAAATGTTGTTTAGTGTATTCTTATTTGCTGAAACTCTTGAAATTACAGTAAATGCTTATTATACTTGGCGGAAAGATAATTGAGTAAACTTGTTTTTTTATTTAAAAAAAAGTGTTTTATTTTGGGACTTTTACAAAAATGGCAGAAAGTGGATAAACATTTATAAAAATGTTGCCCCTCAAAGTTTTTTCAAAAATAAACTTACACAAAGGTTTTTTTAAAAAATAATGCCTACACAAAGTTTTTTTCAAAATTATCGAAAATCAAATTTTACCTAAGATTTACCGCAAAATTAATGAAAATTAAAGTTACAAAAGTTTTATAAAAAATTTACTTAAGGTTTATTCAAGTTATACTTAGGATTTACCCAATATTTACTAAAAAAATTAATGAAAGTTGAAATTACACAAGATTTACTCAATATTTATCAAGATTTACCAAATAATTACCCAAATTTTATCTAAGATTTACCCAAAGTTTACCAAAGGTTTACTACAAAATTAATGAAAATTGAATTTACAAAAGATTTATCAAAGATTTACTCAATGTTTACTTAAGTTATATCAAATGTTTACATGAAAATTAATAAAAGTTGAAGTTACACAAAGTTTATCAAAGATTTATTTAATGTTTACTCAAGTTATATCCAATGTGTACTCAAGTTATACCCAATATTTACAAGAAAATTAATGAAAGTTGAAGTTACATAAGGTTTACTCAGAATTTAGCAAGGTTTACTCAAAATTTACCAAAAAATTAATGAAAATTAAAGTTATAAAAGATTTATCCAAGACTTATCCTAAGGTTTACCCAATGTTTACTTAAAATTTACCATAAAATTAATGAAAGTTGAAGTTACATAAGGTTTACCCAAAATTTACCAAAGATTTACCCAATATTTATTCAAGGTTTACTTGAAATTTACTCAAGATTTACCATAAAATTAATGAAAACCGAAATCACAAAGTTGTATTAAAGATTTATTTAAAGTTTATTCAAGTTATACCTCAAATTTACCTAATATTTATAAGAAAATTTATCAAAGTTGAAGTTATTACATAATGTTTACCTAAAATTTATCTAATATTTACTCAATATTTATCCAAAGTTTACCCAATATCAAGTCAATCTCTCAACTAAAAATTACCAAAAATCGACCTAAGATTTACCAAAGTAAATAACCTTAATTAAATTAATTAAATACAAGTTTACATATTTTTTGTAATTAAGGACGTTTACTTTGGTAATTAAATTAATTAAATTCAAGTTTACATATTTTTTTGCTAATTAGTTAATTAAATAATGATTAAAAATAAATAAATACATGAATAAAGACAAAATGATAGACATGTAAGTTAATAAAATTTTTAATTCATATTTAAAATGTGAAAAATGATCATTTTATATTTTAACTAAATGAAAAATATACTAAATACACAGTCAAATCTATTATTTGAAAAACAAATGTTAAAAATAAAACTATGAATGAAAAAACAGAAATTTTATAGGTAAAATTGAAAAAATCTTTCAAATGTTAGTGCTCATGTAAATTTCCCCTTTATTTTGGATGTGTTCAATCAATACAGAACTAGCCCTAACATTTGCAATGAATATGCAGAGGGAAAGAACTATATGGAGTGACTTTCTTCGCTTCAGAATTTCTGAAGTTCAGAGCTAGGCGGCTTGCAACTAGTGGACCATCCTCTACATTTTGTGGCACAAGTAAACGCAGCCTGTTACGGCAAATCAGATCGAATTAAGAAATTATAAAGAAAATGGAAAGAATCATGTCTTCATCTGCATTAGCTTCTTGAGTCGAATGTATGGAGCATTAAACATAAACATCTGTTCAAAGTTTAGATAAAGCTGTTATAGTTAAGAAAACAAATGAACACGTTTGATTTAGATATAACATTGAAGAAATTTCTCTTAGCCCATGTCATGGTTTGCTAGTGTCTTTGAATGATCAGGTACTGATCAATCGGCTGAAAGGGAAGAATGAGTTGGAATGGAGATTCTTCTTTTGTAAATACTGCCTACTGCTGTGAATATGTATGCTTGGAGCATGCTGTTGCTGTAAATAATCTTTCCCCTATTAATCAATGATAGATCTCATAATTAGTTTATTTGGAATTTGTTTTATTTTCTTGAAGAGCATCTCTAGTGCATTAACCTTGTGTTAAAATAGTAAATTTTGGTTTTTATGCCATAGTGAAAGTAAAAGGTTATTGAAATTTGAAAGGGTGAATTGTTGAAATCAATGAAAATTTTGGTAGTTGAGTGCATTTTTTCACCTGAGAAAGAGTGATGCTTAATGGGTTTATCTTCTTGGTTTCAACTTTCAACAATGATAGGCTCTAATTGATCCATATGGAAGATGAGTTTCATGTGATGTGGTTCACTCCATTTTTAGATAGTTTTTCCAAAAATTATCATCCAACCTTGTTCTTAAATAGATATCACTCTAAAATGTTTGATACTTCATAACTGTCTATAAATATTAATTGCTTTTTTACTTATTTTATTCTTATTTGATAGTTGGAGAAAGAAATTTTATTTTATAATAATAATAATAATAATAATAATAATAATAATAATAATAATAATAATAATTGGTGAAGATATATATATATAACAACTCAGTATCTGAAAGATTATTTGCAACACAAAGGTACCCCAATTATAGAAATTGTAACAATCCAGTACCTTAAAAATTATTTGTAATACAAAAGTACCTCAACTTTTATTTTGTAATTAAATAGTACTTATGTCTTCCACTATTATAATTCATTTAGCATTGTATTTGGAAAAAAAATTTTTTGGAAAAAAAATTTTATATTTTTAATTTTTTTTGAGTTTTGAAAAAGGTATCTCAATTATCTAACTCGTAACAACTTGGTACCTGAAAGATTTTTTGGAATACAAATGTATCTCAATTATGTAAATTGTAATAATCCAGTACTTTAAAAATTATTTGTAATACAAAAGTACCTCAACTTTTATTTTGTAATTAAATAGTACTTATGTCTTCAACTATTATGGTTCATTTAGCACTGTATTTGGAAAAAATATTTTTCAGAAAAAAATTTTATATTTTTAACTTTTTTGAGTTTTGAAAACTATTTTTGGTAACTACAGATAAATATTTTTTCCAGAAGTATATTTTAAAAAAAATAATTCATAAAAGTTAAAAAAAAATTAGTCAATTAAATAAAAAAAATTCAAAACCTGCTTTTAGAATTCTTAACAGCACTCTCAAACACCCCCTTAGTCTCTTTAACAGAAGTATAACATGAAATATCCAGATAAATTTTAATAAAAACAAAATTAGTTGTAATACACAGTCAATAAAATTGAAATTTATCTGATGTGAATATTATTACATCTAATTTTATTTTTTTAAAATTTATTTGATGTGGATATTTTATATGACACTTATGTTAGAAAGACTAACATTCAAATACAAAAGTACTATTTAGTTACAAAATAAAAGTTGAAGTACTTTTGTATTATAAAATAAAAATTGAAGTACTTTTGTATTGCAAATAATCTTTCAGGTACCAAGTTGTTACGAGTTAGATAATTGAGGTACCTTTGTATTACAAATAATCTTTCAGATACCGAATTGTTAGCAGTTATATAATTTGAGGACTTTGAGAGAAATTCACCCGAAGAAGTAATTAATAGTTTTCGTGTTCAACAAATTCTTTCTTTTTTCTTCATCCATTGTAAGAGCAGCTGTTATTACTTGCATTCTTAAGAGCAGCTGTTATTACTTGTATTCTTAGTCAACAAGTTAATGGTACACAAATTCAAGAGCAGTTGTTATTACTTGTACCCAAATTAATAGGGAAATAAAACAATGGCTTGGAAGTTTCTTATCTTATAAAGGTTGACGAATGAATAGTTTAATAAAAACATTGATTCTTCCGTACCCAAAAAAAAAAAGAAAAAACATTGATTCTTGACTCTGTTTATAGCTAACTTATTATGGTTAATTGGATTAATTTCACCCATGTATATATTTTTGATAAATTGGGATAAATAACTTTTTATTTTTTTTCCATAAAAGACAATAAATTTAATTTTTTTTCATAAAAATTACTTATAGTAATTTCATCGGATTGCTGATGATATAGTATCGGATTGCTAACGACATAGCATTGAATTGCTGACATATAATGTCATTTCATCATCCACATATATGTCATGTCAGTAAATTCAAAAAATTATAGTGTCACGTCATCAATCCAGTAAAGAAATTGTTGAAAGTAATATTTTTAGGAAAAAAAATAAAGTTAAGTGATTTTTATAGAAAAAAATTTAAAAAAAGAATTTATTTTTGCGTAAATTTTCAAAAGTAGAGTGACATTCGGCGTTAATTTGTTATTATTGCTTTATTAAAGAACCAAGAAATTCCTTGATGCCTATTTGACATGCATAAAGGTGTTGTATGAGATTATCCAATTCTACCATTAATGCATTTCCATCTTCTTCTTCGATGCATTTGACTGCGTCTAGAGATACGCATTGCTGGGACTTTAAAATTCGGTTATGGCTTCGCCAATGGTGATAGCGACCGCATCAACAACCAATCTGCCACATCAATCTTCTTCATATTTTTCTCTATCCACTCTACTTGCCAATCTTCAATATCAAAACCAAATCTAGAACCAAAACTAAAATCAGTTCTCTCCGTTGCGGTTTATATGTCTATTGACAAGGTGTTGAAGGGAATCGTTGCTAGTGAGAGATTAATTTCACTTATACTTACTGAATTTTTCTCTTATTGTAAAATTATAAAAGTTTTTTTCGTTCTAAAAAAATTACTAAATTTTATTTTCGTTTCACTAAAATCACTTCCAACCAATTCCAGTGACACGTCAGATTTCCGATAACATGTCGGATGTCATATTAACTTTTTGATTATTCATATCTAAAAATTGATTGGAAATGACTTTAATGGAAAAAAAAAACAAAATTCAGTGATTTTTTGGGATTAAAAAAAGTTTTATATTTTTACAACAATAAGAAAAAAGTTCAATGACTATAAATAAATTAACACTCAGAGATTGAAGGAAAGTGGCAATGGCTAATGGTGGAATTGAATACTGTCACAAGTATCTACCAATTAATCAAATATAATTCCTAAAGTTAGGTTTCAATTAGCATGCCAAATGAAATAATTATCAATCTTAATTATTGAATCTGAAGCTTTCAAGCTTCGAAATGAAAGTAATCAAACAATGAACTATGAATTTTTGGACAAAAAATTATAATTCTCATTAATAAAGATGAAGAACTTATTTACAACTTATATAGCAGCTTAGAAGTAACTGCCACAAGAGTAAAACTAAAGATACAAGTAATTGAACAAAAAAAACTAATTGTTGCATACAAGAGACTAAATTTATGAGTACTATTAGCAAATGCCCCTGTCAGTTACTCATTTAGTTAAGTAACAAATTTAACTAAATGAGAGAAAATAGGAGGGAAGTTAGGAAGAGCCAAATCAACTTTTTCGAGCTCATCATAGGTTGCACCAATTGAAGAAACTTGAATAGCAACAACTGAAGCATCGATGACTAGAGCAGTATTAGCAGATGAGACATTGGTGACTGAAGCACTATCAACAGTTGAAGTAGCTTGAGCTCCCTCAGTAGCAATAAAATTTGTCTCATTACCTCCCCTCAAGCTAGGAGTGAAGATGTTTTGAACTCCAAGCTTGGATTTCAAATAATTAAAATATGGAGCTCGATGACGTTTGGTATAGAAGTCTTCTACTTGATGAATAGAAGTAATGGGGAGCAAGTGTAGCAAACCAGACTTGAGCTTTTCTCTCACAACATAACAGTCTAATTCAATGTGTTTAGTCCTCTTATGGAATACTACATCCTTGGAAATATAGACACCTGACTAGATGTCATAGAAGAGTATTGTTGGAGCAAGATGAGACTGCTACAAATATTAAAGCAGATAAACAAGCCATTCAATTTCATAGGTGGTAGCAACCATGGCCCTATATTTAGCTTCTTAATAAGATCCAGAGATGGTTGATTGTTTCTTGGATTTCCAGGAAACTAGAGAATCACCAATGAAAGTACAATAACCAGTGAATGATTTTCTGGTTATTGGATAAGTGGCCTAATTAGAGTCTGAGTATGCATTGATATGCTTCTTTAAAGAGGCTAGAAAAGAAAGTCCTTGACTAGGAGATGCCTTTTATGTATCTTAACACTTTGTGAGCAGCCTGTAAATGATACTTAGTAGGACGAACTAGGAACTGAGATAAATGTTGCACTGCATATGAAATGTTAATCTTGATATTTGTAAGATATAGCAATTTGCCATTTAGCTGTCTATAACATCTGATGTTTGTAAGTGGTTTAGTATCATGGGATTGTTTTAAAGGAGGTAACATAGGAGTATCAACTAGTTTGCTCTCCAAATAGCCTAAATCTGCCAAGAGCTCAAGAGCATACTTCTTTTCGGAAATGTTAATGCCAACAGAAGTCCTTGCCATTTCAAGACCTAAGAAGTATTTCAGTATGCCAAGGCCTTCAATTTTAAACTGATCATGAAGAAAGTTTTTGATAGAGGTTATTTGACCTAAGTCATTATTGCCCAAGATAACACCATCTATATATATAAATAAATCAATAAAGCTGTGATTTGTGGACTCAATAATGAGAGAGCAATTTACTGCTGCTTGCTTGAAGCCTTGTGAAAGTAAAGTTGTTGTAAGCTTAGAGTGCCATTATTTGCTAGCCTGCTTGAATCCATATAAGGATTTAGTGAGCTTGCAAACTAGAGAGTTGCTAAAACACTAGAAACCATATGGTAGCTACATATAAACTTCTTCTGAAAGCTCTCCATATAGGAATGTATTATTTATATCCATTTGATATAGATGCCAACCTTTTATGGCTAAAACAGTAAGGAGCACTCTTATTGTGATCATCTTTGCTACTGTGAAGAATGTATCCAGGTAGTTAATTGGGTGAAGCCTTTGGCAACAAGCCTGGTTTTATGTTGCCTCTCAATGCTACCATCTGTATGGAATTTGGTTCTGAAAATCGACTTGCAGCCTATGGCTTATTGGCCTATAGGTAAATGAGTGAGCTGCTAGTTATTGTTAAATTCAATAGCATCTAATTCAACTTGCATAGCTCTTCTCCATTTTGGATATTTGACAACCTGGTTATAGGTTTTAGGCTCTAAAGGAACTATAATTATGGCTTCAAAGGACTAGTGAGCAAGAGAAAGATGAGAATAGAGAAGAACATAGGATAAAGGATAAAGAATATTTGCATTAAAGGTTGTTAAGTAAGAGAAGGAATTGACTTGATGTTGCTAACCATGGATTTCACAATGGTAGTCTCTGAGGTAAGCAGGTTGTGATTTAGTTTTGATTGATCTTTTGGTTTGAGATGAAATTGTTTCTGGTTAAGGAGAAGTGGGAGTTGGAAGAGGAATGATATATGATGTATGTCAAAAGTGTGAAGATATGGCTGTAGCAAAACAAAGTCAGGTTCATCCATAACATAAGAGGTAATTTAAGAGAAAGGAAAATCATGCTCATAGAAGATTACATGCCTAGAAAATATAATTTTGCCAATCTCTAACTCATAAAGTTTGTAGCCTTTAGTTCCATATTTATAACCAATAAAAATGCACTTTGTAGCTCTTGCATCTAATTTGCTTTTGCTATGGGATAAGCCAAGCAACCAAAAACCTTTAAGTGTGACAAATCAGGTAATTAAATATGTAGCAATTCATATGGAATTTAATGATCAATGGTTGAAGAAGGGGTTCAGTTAAGCAAGCAAACTGCATGAATGGCAAAATCACTCTAGAAATAGTTTGGTAAGTTGCTTGTAAATTTCAAAGCTCTCATGACATTTAAGATGTCTTGATGTTTTCTTTATACCTTACCATTTTGCTATAGGCTTTCAACACAGTTGTTTTCTTTAATTTTCAACACACTTGGCTTAAATTTCAAAACTCAGGGCCATTGTCACTCCTTATAATATTGAGTTTCTTTTGAAATTGAGTAAAGGCAAATAATGAACTCTTGTAGTTTAGCCCTAACTACAAACTTAGCTTTAAGAAGAAAGATCCAAGTGAACCTACTGTAGTCATCTATAACAATGATAAAAAAAACTTATGACCATACATTGAAAGAGTAGTAGGTCCCCAAATATTAATATGAAGTAAATTAAAGGAATTTTCTATTCTTTTGTTACTAATGGGGAAAAAAAAAGCTTTTTTATGTTTGAAAGATGACATGTATCACATATATGTGGAATAGAAATAATAAGAATATTACAAACAAAAGATAATCTTGCTAGTCTTTTTTCTGAAAGGTAACCTAATCTACAGTGCTATAATACTGCAAGGCTACTCAGTATAGAGCATGAATTGACATAGGTTGGATTTGGCTAAGCTTAAGGTGAAGAATATATTGCTGAGTGGAAATGTTAAAGCCCTTGGTCTTGCTTAGTTATGCCAATCATTCTCCCATACCGTAAATCCCGAATGGTACAAGTATTACTAGTAAATGTGAGTGAGCAGTTAGAGTGAATGGCTAATTTGGATGCTGATATTAAATTGAAAGCAAACTGAAGGATATACAGAACTTTTTGCATGGTTATTTATGGATTCAATTTGACAATGCCTATATGTGACATATGTACTTGCATATTGTTTGGTAATGTAACCTTTAAATTTGTGATTGGTGCATGACATGAAAAATAAGAAAGAGAGCATACAATATGATTTGTGGCTCCTGTGTCAAGAATCTAAAGTCTTTAGTCTTTTGCAGAAAAGAAAGTGGAAAGTACCATACTAGATTATTGCATAGGATTCAGGTCAAAGGTTAGTGTCAAATTTCCAGAACTTTGAAATACTGATGCAGCTACAAAGCTTGAACTTACATATGCATTCTCTTTATTTGGCTATTGTGAATTCTTTTTATTCATAGCTTGGAACATATTGAACAGTTGCTGGTAACATAGCTATGTCAAGTTACCCATTGGAGCATCTTGAAGTGAGGAATGTTCATCTGCAGTCATGCCTTCTTGATTTCCTGTTTCAATCTCAACTTGATTAACATAGGATTGTTTTGGCCTTTGCATGTATCCCTTTAGAAAATCATGTTTATAATAGCATTTGTCCACTTTATGCCCCAATTTTCCACAATATGTGCATTAAGGCCTTTTGACATTAGAGGTTGAATTCTTTTTCTGAAAGATTGTTTTGCCTTTGAAATCATCCTTGACTCTTATTCTCCTTTCTAGTGATCATACCTTTATTGAAACAAGCCATATGATCAATTAAGAACTGTTCCACAATGTGAACCATTTGCCTTTCATGTTGTACTACTAAAGAGAAAACTTTGGTGATACTAGGCAAGGTTTCCATAAGCATAATTTGTGATTTAACTGTGCCAAAACCTTCATTTAACCATTTCAAGAAATTAATGACATGGTCCGCTTCATAGTACCATTTAAAGGTATTGATAGCACCACAGTGACAAATTAGGCTACAAGAACATGCTGGTAGTGGCCTAAGATTCAAGAATTCATTCCATAAGACTTTCATCTAAGTAAAGTATTCACTAATGCTCCTTTGCCCTTGACTTAAGTTAAAGATTTCATAGTGCAAATCTGCTATCCTGAAGAGATCATTTGCTTGGAATCTTTCCTTAAGATCTATCCAAACATTAGTAGTTGTATCAAGCCAAAAGATGCTTTATGCAATTGTAGGTGATAAAGAATGAATTACCCATGATAGCACCATGGTATTGCACCTTTGCCATGTAGAGAACATAGGATCTACAAACTGTGGCACTCATATTCTTCCATCCATGAATTGGAATTTGTTTTTAGAAAGAAGAGCCATTTTCATTGATTTGGCCCAAGAATGATAATTAGTACTAGTAAGAACTGGTGAAACAAGCACAAGTGAAGGATTTTCACTTGGATGCAAAAAGTATGGACTTGAAATAGAATCTTCAAATTTAAGCGTTTTGTAGTAGTTTTAATTCTTCTTGAATGAAAAAAAAATGATGGCAGAAAAGAAAGATTTGATCAAAGAAATGAAGAACAAGAAAACTTTTCTCAATTTCGCTCTGATACTATATTGAATCTAAAGCTTTCAAGCTTCGAAATGAAATTAATCAAACAATTAACTAAGAATTCTTAGAGAGAATGATAATTCTCATTAATGAAGATGAAGAACTAATTTACAACTTATATAGCAGTTAGAAGTAACTTCCACAAGAATAAAACTAAAGATACAAGTAGTTTAATATAAAAACTAATTGTTGCATACAAGAGACTAAAGCTATAAGTAGCATTAGCAAATGCCCCTGTCAAACTAAATGGGAGAAAATAGGAAGGAAGTTAGGAAGAGCCACATTAGCTTTCTAGAGCTCATCACAGGTTGCACCAACTGAAGAAACTTGAACAACAACAACTAAGGCATTGGTGAATGAAGTATTGTGACATTCACTAATTAGGGTTTAATTAGAATAAATAAATAATAAGTGGCTAAATGAGAAATTAAATAAATAGAATTAATTGATGTGGTTAATTTAGTTAAAATGGAACTAAGTGATTGGATTGTTTAATTGAGTTGATTAGTGAAATAATAATAATAATAATAATAATAATAATAAGGACAAAAAAAATGAAAAAAAGGCATGTGGTCGTGAAAGTAGTATAAATAGGATAAGTAAGGCACAAACTGCCCATTTCTTCTTCTTTTTTTTTTCTTTTTCTTCCTCTTCTCTTCCATTTTTCTTCCATTTTCTCTCCAAATCTAGCCATAAGTCAAGCCTTTTGGATCAGTAGTGAGTGAATTAATTTTCTTTTGAGTTGATTAAAGATAGATTAAGGGTTGATTGTTGGTGATAGTAAACCTATTTCTTCTAGAATTCTGTTTCTATGGCAGAGATTGAGGCTTTTATTTCCATGCTCTTAGAGGCCGAATTTTAAGAAGTTCTAAACATGAAAGTTGTAGATTTATGTCTTATTTATATGCCTTTGAAACAGTTTTGAATGTTTTGGTGTGTATAAAGAGATATCCTCAAATAAGTGTTACTGGTTCCCAACAGTGTATCAATATATTTTAGTACAGTTTTCATTTATTTTCACCTTGTTAGATATATATTCAGTGGAAGCTTCAAACATAAAAGTTGTAAATTTCCTAACTTTATCCAACTGCACTTTCGGTTGTTGTGGAGGTGGTGGCGGAGGAGGTGGTGGAGCTTGTGGTATCGTTTGTGCTATCCTCTGTAGCAAAGCTAAGATATGTTGAGTCACTGGGTCAGGGTACTAGCCAGCCTGGCTCCCTGATGGTGATTATGAAGATGGGGCAACAGCTAACCCTTGAACACTAGCCTGACTAGGTTGATCTCTCTCATCACACTTCGAAGAATTGTTATTACCATCCCCCTCATACTCATTACTAGCCATATGTCTCTTGTACCTACATGCCGATATAGAAGAGCCCATATTAGAGTCATATAGTACAATCTGATATTTTGTGATACAACACATCCCTACCTAGATCTAGAATCACCTAAACCTAAGCTCTGATACTAAAAATGTAGCACCCTGCCATATAATTAAGGAATATACCTCAACTATATAGAATGGTACTATAATGTTTAAAAAGATATAACATACTTTTTTTTCTTAAAAAAAATAAAACAACATTTGCACCATGGCCATGATGATTTTTTAAAATATAGAGTAAATTTTGAATATGCATAATATATATATATATATATATATTTCAGATCATAAAATAAAGGCCTCAACCTTACCAGAGTTATACAAAAATTTATCTAAAATTTAAAATATTTACATTCCCACCCAAAGAAAGATAACAAAAAGAAATAGTTGTATCACCAACCCCAATGTGTTTGTCCTGAACTTTTCTCCTTGGGCTTCTTCTATTGATCAGCAATTGATCCCCTATCTTCAATCTGTGTGGGAAATCAACATCCACACGCTAAGCATAGAATGCCTAGTGGTACATAATAACATATAGTTTTAATCTTTACGTATGCATGAAAAATATAAACATTTATGGATAATTATGTATGCATGAGCATATATATTTCCACATCCAATAAACATATTTTAGCATAATACAATACCACACAATATTTCATATATAGAATAACATACTTTAACTCATATATATTATTCCATAATGCCTTACTTCATACTTATTAAGTTGGAATGTTATGATTGTTTTGCCCTTATACTCTAAACTGGACTAAATTGGATATGGGCACTAAGGCTACTCCGAGCCACTCAGGAACTCCGCCTGAGAAAAAGATTATCTTCATATTCTAAGGGTGCCACTCCAGGCATACCCTCCAATATATGAGTCTCATCTCCAAGATAGCCAATTCCAGGCCTAAGTGGTACCAAACTCCCTCAATGGCATGTCATCTATCCTATCTCTAGTCCTAGTTAGAGTAATTGGGCCTTATCCTCTTATCACATAATTCACAATAACAACCTAACAAAATTTCATAATTTATGATCACAAATGTCATATGATAATATAATTTAATATACATAAGTTACAGTTCATAAGAAAATCACAACATAAGCACCATATGGTTCACTCAGGTGGAACCACCCTACATCATTCACAATCACCTATAAATACATTTCATACAGTGCAAATACATCATCTTCAACTTACACGTTCATTGATCAAAATATATAGATTCATCATTTAACTAATGCAATCCTAAACATCAAACATACAATTAAATCCACATATGGTTATATACAAACTTTAATAATAATAATATATATATATATATATATATATTATGCATATTCCAAATTTACTCTATATTTTAAAAAATCATTGTGGCCATGGTGCAAAGGTTGTTTTATTTTTATTTTTTAAATGTATGTTATATCTTTTTAAACATTATATTACATTTCTATATAGTTGAGTTATATTTCTTAATTATCTAGCAGGATGCTACAAGTAGTATCAGCAGCAAAAGTAGCTCGAGCACCTTCAACAATAATGAAATGTGTCTCATTATTAATAATTTGAAATATAAATTAATGATGAAGAATTTAAACTTAAAGAAGATAAACATAAAAAATAGTAGAGAACGATGTTGATTGTCTCAAAGAGAGACAAAAAGTTAGATTAGAATACTTTGACCAATTGACTATAACATAAGACACTTGGGCACTAGTGTATATACAATTCGGTCTAATTCAGGGATTGCAAAATCATTGTATTGTATTGCCAAAATTAAATCTTTGTATTGTATTGTTATGAAAATTTGGGACAGTTCAGTACAGTTCTTCGATTCTTTTGGTACTAAACAATATAGTACAATACAATAAAAATAGTTCAGTACTTGAATAATATAATAGATATAAACATAAAAATTTGACTACAAAAGCAAAACTTAATGCAAATTTCATAGTTTCATACAATGTAAATATCATAATAAATTCCTTAAAACATTCATGTTGAACAAACAAAAATAGCAATTAAGTTTTTTACCAATTTATTTATCAAATATAAAGAATTTTTTTAAATTTTATATTTAGAAGTTTTAAATTTTTATAAGAAATATACTATACTAGATGATAATAATAATATAAAAAAAAGTACATTACTAGACTAGAGGATTAAAAAGAATATAATTAAGTTTGAATGATTACAAACGATAAATAAAATAATAAAGAAAATGATATTAGCGGTTGAATATATATGATTGATGTAAATTTATATACTTGAAGATTTATATGATAACAAAAAAATGATATCAATGGTTACTAAAATTTATATGATAAATGCATTATGAATCCACATAAATTATTTATTAATAAAATTCAGTTCAGTATATAAGTATAATATAAAATAATTATCTTAATAAAAAAAAATATAACATACCAGAGAATTAATATAATTAAAGAAAAGAATATTAGTGGTTGCTAAAATTTATATGATCAATATGTCTCGAACATATATATTATTTATTAATAAAATTTAGATTAGTATATAAGTTTAATATGATATAATTGTCTTGATGAGAAAATAATATAATATATATGAGAATTAATATAATTAAGAAAAAAATACTATCAGTTACTAAAATTAATATGATAAATATGTTACAACATGTGTATATTATTTATTTATAAAATTTATATTAGTATAAAATTTAATGTAATTTAACTATATTGGTAAGAAATAATATAAATATATATTGTAAACTAACAATATAGTAATATTTAAAATTTAAATTATTAGGTATATAAACTCATAAATATAAGTATATAATTATATATATATATATAGTGTCTACATTAATTATAAAGTATATAAATATATAAGTTTATTAATTAGATCTATTAAATATATATTTTATTTATTAATATAATTTAAATTATTATATAAGTTTAATATAATATAATTAGTGATAAAAAAATTATTGTAAAAAAATAAAAACTAGCAATATATTATAAATATTTTTGTATTTCTATATTAATAATAAAGAAAATTCGTTGATTTGATAATAAATTTAATTTAAACTCTTATACAATTTATGGATTCAACTGTTTATCCCACCGTCATAAAATTGTTAACATATAAAATTTTTAATTATTTTAAGTCATTGTTATTAGAATTGTCATATTAATTTTATTAAATAGTTGATAAATTTTATTATCATTGAATTTTATTAAATTAAATTGTATATAATTATAAATTTAAGTTATATTATATTTGTATAATAGAACTATAAAAGTTATAAATAATTTTATATATAATTTATTTAATTCTTATTAGTAATTATATATACTAAATTTTAAATATTTAGATATCGATTCTTTTGGTATAATTAAGTTCTATAATATTTCAGTATAATTTAGTGTAGTTCTCGATTCATATATCGCTAAAGATCCTGATCCATCAAAATTAAAGTCAATGATTCAATTCAATTTGGTTCTAGTCAAAAAGTTAATAATACAGTTCCGTTATAAATCTTTTTCTTTAGTTTTTCAATTCAATACGAGAAAAATTCAAGATTCGTGTACACCCCTATTGGACACTTGACATATTTTTAAAATTTTGATTATCTCATAAAAAGAGTACATATTATACTTTATAAAAATTGAGATGTATAAGATTTATACTTTTGAATTTAGAAGAAATTAAAAGAATCACCTTCCTTAGACTTTAAGGGCAAAAATTCAATTCAATCCTATCCACATCTTCTCTCTTTCTCTCTAAAAGTTTTCTTTCTATCTTTATAGTTTTAAAATTATCGACCTACCCACATCTTCTCTCCTTCTCTCTAAAAGTTTTCTTTATATTTTTATAGTTTTAAAACTGTTGTTGGCTTTAGTTTTAATAAATTTAGATTATTACAGATTTATTTTATTTTTCCCTTTGTAGAATTTTGTTTCTCTCTATATGTATTTTCTTCCCTTTTATAAATTTTTATTCCCTTAATGTGATTGTTTGTTTTTTCTTTTTTTTTAAAAAAAAAATTATATTTTTGGGATTTTCTTTTTTAGATTGATGTCAGTTGATTTAGGTTCTCGATCTACAATACAAATAAAAACGATTTCTGAATGGACTCAATTAATATTTATACAAGACATTTTAGAAGCCATACGGAAGGAGTCATATATATGTAGTTCTTTTAGATTTTTAATTTATTTTCTACGGTTAGATCTCAACGTCCTATTATCAATTAATGAGATAAACAGTTTCATCTTCACTAGCTAATGGCTAAAAATCTAAACTACATAATAAAAGGCAATGCAATGTTATTATAACCACTACAGTGTTGAGACAATTTTATCCCTGATAGAAAACGACGTCGTTTCAATAACAAACTCAATCTCCTTTTTTTTCTCTGCAGACCACCCTTCTCATCCTTTCCCTCCTCACTGAACAAAATCAAAAATCTCGAACTCATAATAGAAAATCAAAATCAGCAATAACAAACAACTCAATCTTTCATTTCCTATACTCAGAATAAAGAATCAAAATCAGTTAGAAGAACTCAATCTTTCCTTTACTTTTCTCTTTATAGACACTCCTCATTGAACAAAATCCAAAATCCCAAACTTCGAATAGAAAATCAAAATCAGCAACAATAATCCCATATGTATGATCACAAATTTCTTCTTCTGGTAAATTTATAAGCTACTAACACTTTATAAGTTTTTTTTCAATATTTTCTTTCAATGCTCATACCATATGAGATAAACGAAATTTTTTTAGAACAAAAACGATTTTTGCTCGAGAGAAAAATTAGAACCAAAAAAATAAAAACTTAGGAAGAAGAAGAAGAAGCAGATTAGAGGAAGATTAAGAAGATCAGAAGAAAAAAAAAATGGCCAAAGGGCCAACACAATTTCAACCTCATTCAATGAGGTTTGCTGACCGAAAAAAAAATCTGACTTTTTTTTTTAATTTTGATTTATAATACAATGATGGTGTAATAATTACATAGCTCATTTTTAGCTACCACCATTAATCATAGAATCAATCTTCTCTTCTATAATTATGTGGTAATTACTTTAATATACCACTATAATTAATTTAATTAACAACTTAATTAAATTATTATAATTTTAATTAACACTTTA